>CM076900.1:9179301-9446301 GCA_039519145.1 Kokia cookei | reverse complement strand
AAGTAATGTGTGACTTATAAATGTCGGCTTAAATTTTATAAATTAAATTGAAACATATATAAAACATATTTAGGCTAAATTAATTAAATATATCGTTTTTCTTATTTTTTTTTTCAGGTTTTTTTTAAATTTAGAGACATAAATCATTTTAAAAGAGAAAAAAAAAAAAAAAAAAAAGCATATCAATTTGGGCGCTTTCTTTTTTTTTTTTTTCAAAGTAAGGGTTTTTAAATTTTGTTAAGTTTAGGATTGTTGTTAAGGGTGAAATTGTGAAAGTTCATAGGTAAATTTAAGGGATCAGATATATAATAACGCGTCTTAAAACATATGCATTTCATATGTCAAGATAGAATAGGATCATTACCTCATAAATCTATATTGGAGAAGTGCAAGTAATTACGAATTTTGATGATTAGATCCTTTGATAAATTGTGTATAAACCTTTCCAAAACACAATCGTTTACTTATTTATATTGACAAAAAATATTTTTAAATATTTTTAAAAATAAAAAACTTTAAATTTAACTTAATTGAAAATAATATTTAAATTTTTTTTTTCTATTATCTCTTGAACAACGAAAATGTGTTTATAATCAAAATGAATAAAAAAATTACCATTCATGAAAATTTAATCGAAACCAATAAAATATTGGAGTTGAAAATACACTCTGCTTTGAAAAAAAAAAACTAATTTAATTTATTTAAATATTTTCTGGATAGATTAATAAATAAAAAAGTAATTAAAAAAATGGTATCATAGTTGAAAATGTGAGAGTCAGTAATCACGCCCTAACACCAAAATTATTTTATTCTCGTTATGAAATATTTGTGTACGTTGAAGCTTAATTTTCGTGAAGTGTTTGATAATAGGAATCTCCTAATTTTTTTAAACTCAAAATTTAATCTGAAACCAATACTTTTAATAAATTCAAAAAATAAATTTGACCAAATCTTTTAGTATTGGAGAGAATATTATCAAAAGCACAAGTATTTATTGAGTGTTATAAAGGAGGCATCGGAAACTATAAAATAAAGAGAAAATTAGAATGGCATATTCGATTCATAATGGAGGAAGAATGAATATTAAAACAAATAAGCGTGGATCCAACGCAAATTAAGTTTTTTTTTTTACTTTTATTTTTATTAAAAATAAATGGTGTGGTCAAATACTTACATTTGTCAGAATTTTTCAGATTTTTTATTCATAATTTTCTATATGCTGAAACATGGGCCCTCAGCTATCATTACAAGCGCAATGAAATATTTATCATTAATTTATAAGCCACGTGCTTGATGCGATGTTTGCCGCTAATAATATCATGGGAAGTTATATTACATTTTACTATTTTTTATACATTAAATAAAAATAAATCAAATATTTTTATTAAAAATTTTATTTATTTTTACATATAAAATTGAGGTGATTGACGAAATAATAAAATAATTATCTTATTTTGATATATAATAATTAATTTTTAACGATAAAAAATATAATTTTTAATAGAATAATCAGTTTGCTTTTTAATTTAATTTATAATGATTAATTTATTCATTTTTTTATAAAAAACAAAATACAATCCATTTCCTAATACAATAATTTCCATGATATTTTTATTGATCAATGCACCGATGCCACCTATCCTTTAAAAAAAATGAAAACAGGAAATCAATTTAAATTATGGTATTTAGATTTTTAAAAATAAATTATGGTTACTCAAATTAAATAAAAAATTTACTTTTATTTTATAATTAATAATAATTTTTACATAAAATAAATACTTGTATTTAAATTGATGAAAATTATTAACAACTGTGAATGTTTGATCTATTTCACTATTCCATCTCATGTTTGAAAAATGATTAGGACAATATGTTTTTGGACAATCAAAGATGTCCAACTATGTTTGCATGTTTGATTATGTAATTAAGATTGATTATTTTTTTTATATTTTCTTAATTTTTTGACAACGTACACATATTTTGTACATACAAGTATTCGAATCCGAAATTTATAAGATAAACAATATTTTCTTTTTTACTGGAATTACTTATTGAGTTCAAATTGAACTATTTTTAAATGTTATTAAGCAATAAATGAATGGATGCGTTGATCTCATGAAACAAAATTATGATATCTTTTCTTTTTCAAAGAATTTGAAGTTGTGATGAGCTTGTTTATGAAGGATTTTTTAAGATAAATATTCAAAATTATGTAAGTGATAAATATAGTTTTTAAACGAAAGTTTAAATTTTATCAAAAACGTTATCGGGAAGACTCTTGAAACAATCTATAAATAAGCAGCTTGTCGACTTGCGATATACAAGTTTTGAAATGTCTTTTTCAAATGCTTTATTGAGTATTCTTTACTATTTAGTTTGACACCCTTTTTTAAGTATTACTTGGAGAGTTTTTTTTATTTGTTTGTGATTGATATTGTTGGAGTCCAATTTTGATCGGGTCTAACTCAAAACCCAAATGAACTCAAACAAAAATAAATAAATAAATTTTAAATTTAAATTTATTTTTAAAATATCCAATTGTTCAATTACAAGCTCAATTAACCAAGCCCAATTACAAACCCTAATGTCCCAAACTCAATTACACAAAAATATCAAAAACCCTAGCAACTTGTTATTGCCGCCCATCCTTAGCCACTCAGTTGTCGCCACATCAGCACCCACCATCTACCACCACCACCACCACTGTCAAACCTGCAAGGAAGAAATGACAGCAATTCAATTGTAAGAAACAAAATATAATCATTATAATTTAGGTTATAAAGCAAAATTCGAAAAGAGTTGTAAAGGGCTTGGAACATTTTCTGTAACACCCTAATTTTGATTAAAAGAATTAAATTGGAATTTTGGTGAAAACTAGGGACTAAAATTCGATCTTAGTAAATTTTGAGGTCTAATTTGGAAGTTTGATAATGTTTAGGGATGAAATTGAGCATTAATTAAAGTTTTGTGGTCGAATTGTGATTTTTAAGACTTATTTATAAAACGAGACAAGTTTGGGGTTATTCGAAAACCCTAATGTTCTTTGAGCCCTCCGTGTTAATGACCCATTTTTATAGGTATTTAAACCCATTTTTCTAATTTTCAAAACCTTTTAGCCTTCCGCTTTTATTTTCTTCTTTTTCTCTCTAAACAAAAACTTTCTCATCTCTTCCCTCTCCCTTTTTTCGTTCAAGCTCCGACAACCCACCTACGGTCGTCCGTTCACCACACCGTCGTCGCCGATAGACTCCTTGTCATCTTGCGAACCCAACACTTCCCTCTCTTTCTCTTTTGTCGTTGTTATTCGTGAGAATATCAATTTGTTTCACCTCTTTTCCGTCATTCTTTGTCACGAGCTTCACTCCTTGCCACCGATCTTGATGTGGGTATGTGAAAGGGATCATTTTCTTCTCATTTTGTGTCATTCCGGCTAGCTTGTGTGCCGCCGTTCGTCGAGCCTCTGATCGATGTCGTCAAGGGGTTTTGAAACCCTAATATAATATGTTACTAAAAGTTTAAGAATTAGGCCAACCTTAGCAACCCAATTTCCAATGGTTTTTAACCCAATCCTTATTACTCACCAAAACCAAACTGAACCACAAGCCATTTACCTAAGTGTACGTGTAAACCCAAAACCATGAAAACTCAATACCCAAACCCTAAAACCAAATCACCCAAACCCTAGACCCAATTCAATTTGATCCAAACCTGTTGGCCGAACCCGACCATTGACCATTGACTGTTGACCGTTGACCATTAACAGTTGACCATTGATAGTTAACTGTTTACATTTTAGGTTAACCGTTGACTTTTTTTTGAAAAACCTTACCTTTTCATTTTTTGCGTCTTAAGTCTGTTTCCTTTGTTCGTTTTGTCAAATTCTAACTCGAAGGCCTCATTTTGACTGTTTTATTCTTAATTTTGTACTTAGAGATACTTAGAGTTTTAATTTGGGAAATCTAATGTGAGATATTCGTGTTTAGGTGATCACGACTCCGAGGCTGACGTTTTACCTTCGACTGTGCAACCTGCTTTTACACCAGTTTTGAGAGCTATAAGTGAGTTATTTTAGTCAGTGTTGTGTTTAGTTGGTGGCATAGGAATAGCATTAATATTAAGTTTGTGTTTGTAGGATCTAATCCCGTTAGATTGGTTACTCGACCAGTGGGTGGTGGATGACCTCCTCGTTGTTAGAGTTCAACTTCTTAGAGGTGTGTTTCTATCTGTGTTACATCTCTTTGTAGGATATTGTCTGTGTTGAATTAATTGGTTGATATTAATCTGTGATGTAAAATAACATGATCTTGTGATGTATTATGTGATCGCATGATGATTTTGCCTGCATACTTGTCAGTTTATGGAATACTTGGATACTGTGAATAAAAATATTGTGTGCTCTGAGATACATATATCGTATCATGAGTTTAAGATTGAGACTATGATAAATGTGACATCATGCCATTGTGTGTTCATGGGTTAGGATTGTACGGTGGAAGACATGGTAATCATCCCTTCAAATGACTAATTTAAAAACACACTGCGATTGGTAATGTTTGGTTGGGGAGGGGTTCTGGGGAACTTCTCCACTCTGTTGGTGTGCTGAAGAATGGGTGCATTGCATTATGCTTGTGTTTTCATAGTATTTATCTATTAAATGTTGTGTGGTTACTTTTAATGCTATGAATGACTGTGGATGTATACATTTTAGAGACACACTGGTCTCTTTAGCTCATTCCCCAATAGTTTCTTTTTCAGATACAGTGGATTTAGTCGACTTGGTACTCGAAGGATCTCACGGTTTTATATTTTATTATTATTATTCAGACTATTATTTTATTAAATTATTTTGGGATTGCAATGTTAAATTTTAAGTTAGAATTTTGGTTATTTGTTTAAGGTGTTTGATTAATAATTTTAAGTTAGAAAATTATTCAGAAACGCAGAAAATTATGACTTAATTTATTTACAAATTAAATTATAAGTTTGTTTTAAATGATTTCTAAGGGCGAAATTACGATAGTGACCTTCTAGATTCAGTAACATCTTTTAGATCGAATTTAAGGGGTTACATTTTCAAAATGAATACATAAACACAAGTTTCTTTCTAAACATACAGAGCAAGATTTCTAGAGTCAGGATTCAAAGCATTCAATTTTCAATTATGGTATACCATTTTGAATACGTACATATTAATTGTCATTTATTATTCTAATTTCGAAACTTTTCATATTCAAAAAATATATATTTATATATTATTTATTATGTCTTTTATTAGCATTTATTTCGAAGCATTTAGTAAATAAATAATAAATACTTAATATATAATAAAAAAGAGATTCGAAGGGTCATACCCGAACCTGATCTGCTACCGTCGTCGGAGCCATGAACGGAGTCCCTCCGATCCACTCCATGTTCATGAGGGACTCCATTGTTCGTATGTTCATGAAAAAGAAGAAACAAACATAAATATATATATATAAATGGAAATAAAAAAAAAGATTTCAAAGAAAAGAAATGAAAAGGGATTTTCGAAACCTTTATTTTTCTGTTCGCACAGATCTAGATAGATCTAAAAATATTTTTTAACAAAAATCGCAACAAAAAAATCCCCAAAACGTTTTAGATCTGGAAAATTTGATTTCGAATCTTTTTTTTTTAGAAAAAATACATAATAAGAAAAAATAAGAAAATATATACAAATCAGTTTCGATCTAAAATATTTTATAAAAAAAATAAAACTATAAATGCTATTTCAAAGATTTGGAGTTAGATCAGATAGTTTTAAATCCTGATCTATGTTTTGGAAGCAAAAAAAAATAAAAAAAAGGAAAATTTTTTACCTTGACCGCCGTGCACGACGGTGACCAACGACGGAGGTAGCGGAGTTCGACGGCGACTCCCATGGCCAACCTTGGCCGAGCACGAGGAGAGAGTGGAGAGAAGAATTGAGAGGATTTTCTGAAATTTTGAAGAAAAAGAATGAAAAAGTGAAAAATAAAAATAAAAATATGGTTTATATAAGCACACAAAACGGCGTCTTTTTGGGTGACTCGCTTTGATCCAGCAAGAGGATCCGTGTGTTTTTAAAAATTGGACTATTTATGCCTTTGGTCCTTCCGTATTTTTCATATGTTTCAATTAAGTCCCTTTGCATATTTTTAATTTATTTTAAATTACCCATCAATTTTATTTCCTTTTAAATTTAGTCTCTTGACTTTCTTGAGGACTAGGAAGCTGCCACGTGTCCTTTTTTGGTTTTTTTGTACAATTAACCCTTCCTCATTTTTATTTGTTTCAGTTTAGTCCTTAATTTAATTTTTAATTTATTACAAATTGGTCCAATAATTTAAATTATTTTTCAAATTGGTCCCCCGATATTTTGGAGGCCTAAGATGCTGTCACGTGTCAAATTTTTTGGTTTTATCATTCGATAGGTTCCTAAACTTTCTAGAAATCATATTTTGACCCCTAAAGTTCTCTAAAATTACATTTTGACCCCTCAAACTTTCCCAAAATTACATTTTGACAATCAAACTTTTAAAATTATATTTTCACCCTTAAACTTTTCCAAATTACATTTTAACCCCTAAACTTCTCCAAAATCACATTTTAACCCTTAACTTCCCAAAATTACATTTTTACACTTGAACTTTTTCAAAATTATATTTTGACCCCGTATTCTCTAAAACTTCATTTTCGATCCCATTTTTTCTTTTTATTCGATTTTTGTATATAAAATTTAATTATTATTCTTCTTTTTTTTTTAAATTAATCCTGTTTTTTTATTTTGTTTCATGTGATTTTGTGTTTCGTATATCATTAATCCTATGTTGATTTTTTTTTTTTTGCATTTACTTATCTATTTAATTGTTCTATTTTTTCATTATTTGCACATTCATATTTACACGTTCATTTTTTTTATCAAATCAAATTTATTCTCCTCCTTTTAAAAATACAAAATAGAGGCAATATTATTTTATTTCGGGTTTTGAAAAATTGTGCCTTAACTCACTAGGCGCGATTCTTTCTTCAAATCGAAATAATCGAATACCCTTTTCAAGGTTTGAAATTGGCAACGAGGGAATGCCATTATTTTCGGATTTCGAAACGTTATGTCCTAACTCACTGGACGTGACTTTCTTTTTCGATCATTTCGAAATAACGAGACTTCCTCGCGAAATTCAATTTTCCTTCTTAAATGTGTACATCAAATAAATATACATTTAAGGATCGTATTTTAAACTTCACTCGAGGTTTCAAATTTTTAAATTAAGTCCGGATAATAATCGATATGGTACCAATTTTGGGTGTGAGAGAGTGCTAATCCTTCCTTTCACGTAACTGATTCTCGAACCCATTTTCTGGATTTCGAAGGCCAAAACATCTTTCAAAACGGATTTACACGTTTTGTGATGATTTAATCACACCAAATAAAAAGATTGGTGGCGATTCCCATTTTTTAATTCTTTAAAATATTTTTTGAGACTTGTTTGTTTTTCAAAAATAAACATTTCGACAGCTTAGCGACTCTACTGGAGACATTTTTTTAAAAAATAAAAGTGAGTCAAGCTAAAAATCGATTATTTTTGGGTCTTTTTGTTAAAATTTTTAAACATTCGATTTTGTTTAATATACAATCCTTTGCATTTTTATGTGATGTTATATTATGTCGATTTTGCTAGTTAAGTTTGCATTCATATGCATTTGTTACTACCCCTTTAAGTGGAAGCGAGAAACTACTCACCTCCGTGTAGGATAGTGGATCGCTTTCGGGATTACACCCGTACCTATGTTTTCGTGAAGTTTTCACTTCCGTGCAAACATGTAGGAAATGTGTCCCCTTAAACCGAACTTATCCGTATGAGCCTGTAATGGGTGAGGATCGAGGAATCCGCTGGTTTGGGAACCCTTTACTCTAAAGATTAAACCGCATGTAATGAGCCATAAGTACTTGCCTTAGAAGGATTTATATCGAACCTTTTAGCAACTATCCAAGACAAGTTTTTAGATTCTTTGTTTTATACCTGTATATTGATATTGATGTTTTTTGCTAATGTTTTTTTATTTTGGCTCTTTTACTTGCATTTGCATCATCATATTAGGAAAGGTATTGATTCAAACTCAATTACTGATAAGAGAATTGATCATGGAGAGCAAGTATCTTGATAAGGTGGAGGACAATATGATTGTGCGTAAGTGGTCAGAGGAAAATCAATGCTAGAAGGGTGATAGCTTAGTAGAAGGGCATGAATCTGACTTTTGGGATTATACCAGAATGAGTACAGCTCAGAATAATGTGCAAGAGTTGAAAGAAAAATAGGACAAATTGGATGATGACATGAAGCAAATATTTTTCCACGAGTACGGGGATCTACCATACTTGCTCGAGGTTAAAGTAGATAAGTACCTTTTCTGATCTTTGGCGCAACATTGAAACCCGACCTATAGTTGCCTCACTTTTAGGAATGTGGACATGATGCCTACAATAGAAGAATACACCACTCTACTTCGTTGTCCGAAGATCTCGACCGATAGAGCTTACTCAAGAGTTCTGAGTGTCTCAACTTTTGTCAAAAGATTAACAAACAGCACTGGCATGAGCGAGCAATGGGTCATAGCTTGGGTTATGGTGAAAGGCGACAACAAATGAATTACGTAAAAGAGTTTGCAAGACTTGATCCAGGCCAACCCGGATGCGAAGAAAAAGATTGACATCCTGACTCTAAGTATATACGGGTTAGTCATTTTCCCCAAAACCTTGGGACACATAGAAGATTCGGTTACAGACTTGTTCGATATGTTAAATAAAAAGGTTACACCGGCCCCGACAATATTTGCTGAAACTTTCAGATCGTTAAATGCGTGAAGAAAAAAAGATGAAGGACAGTTTATCAACTGCGCACCATTGTTAATACTATGGTTCCACAGTCACTTTTGGAAGACAGAAAAGGTCTTTTATCAGTACCTTTCTAAAGATTATTCTCCTTTAAAAGAGTTTATAGCTACGCAAAGATAAGGAAACTTCTCGAAGGAAAAAAGGATGACAATACTTCAAAGTCTCCGATACGAAGACATAGAATGGCGGGCACCATGGTTTGTTCCTGATGAAATCATGTATCGATGTGGAGACTTCGATTAGGTTCCATTGGCCAAAATTTAGGGAGCTGTAGGATATGCACCTTTACTGGTTTCAAGACAGTACAGGTCGAGATAGTTCATATCAGCAACTCAAAGATTAGCCTAGTCTGAATTTGCATATAGAGGAGAGAATAATAAGAAGAGGATTCACGAGATCTCAAATGCATGTAACCAAGTTCGGAGGATGAAAGTGTTTGGTGTCAATCCCATGACAACTATAGAATATGATTGGTAGAGGAATAGAAGGATTAATGATAACATTCCTGTACCAAACCCGGAAGTTGTTCGCCCAATTGAGGAGCACTTGCAAGTTGTCCCGATAGAACTAGAAATTATCAAACAAGATTTTGAAAGAAAGAATTTTGAGATGGAAAAAATGATAGAAAAATTAAAAGAAGAAAATGTACTTCTGGGATTAGATGTTGAAGTTTAGAAATTAGAAACAGAAAAATTGAGAAGAGGGAAGAACAAGGCTAAATAAGATCTCGATAACATGAAGAAAGACTATAATAAACTTCGTTTGTAAATGAGGACTGCTAGTTTGGGAAAAACGTTAGAGCAATGGCAACGTGGAATCCATGAAGAAAGGATTAGAACGTATCGATGGAAGAATAAGTTTCAAGATGCCCAAATTAAGGAAAATGCCATGAAAAGTAGCTTGTTGGAAAGTCAAGCCGAAATAACTGAGTTAAAGGCCCCAATAAAAGAGTTAGAGGAATCCCTGTATAGACATCGTAGTCGAAACTCGATGGTAAAACTGAAAGCAAGCCGAGTTAAGATTGAGAGGTTTAGTAAGAGGGTGGAAGTACTGGAAGCCTCGTTACGAAATAGCGAGATACGAACCGAGATTTTTGAGAGGATAATGGAAACAAATGAATGGCATCTTCAGCATACTCTGAGACAAGTTCAAGATAGGGATTATATTATGGGTAAAGCTCGAAATCAAATGCGGAAAGTAGTTGACCATTTGCAAACACTAGCATTCGAAACTGATATGTTAAGTGTGCAGTATAAGATAAAGTCAGATCGGGGTCAGAAATTAGCTGGACTTCTTGAGAAAATCAAAACTCTGAGCATTAGGGTAAAACCGTTTATGTAAATATGCTTTATGTAAAGAAACTTGTTATCTAGTGAAGTTTTCTAATAGAAATTAAATTATAAGTCAATACCTTTCTTTTGTATACATGCATTAATAAGCATTGCATTTCATCAACATATATTAAATTCTAAGAAAATATCCCTAATTAATTAAATCTTAAACAGTTAAATCAAAAACCATAGAGAAACCACATTGCTACAGCACTCGAAAAGTAATGGATCAAAGAATCGAACATTTAGAACAAATCCAAAAGGAAATGCAAGAGCAAGTGTAAGCGCAGTTGCAAGACCATTTGGCAAAGGTACATCAAGATATGAAGGACCAGATTATAGAATCTTAAAGGAGTATTATAAATGAGCTAACACAACTAATAAGAGAAGGGGCAGATAAGGGAAAAGGTTTTACTATAAGCCCAAGGGAGGAGAGTGAGGAGCCCAGATATCTCCCAGGCTATGCTTTTGTGCATACTCAAGCACCGTCAGAAACATACCAATGTGGGATACTTGTAACAATAAGAGCACAACAACACCCCAGTTGCATGTCAGGGCTAGCAAAATTTTAGATGAGATCCGATTCCAACCCCAAAGACAATGTAGCCATTCCCGTCATCCATGACTTAGATAACGTAGAGGAGATGCAAAGAGCAAAGCCTAAGATCCTTAGACAGCTAGAGGACAGATACAAATGGTTGGAAGAAAATGTGAAAGCAATGGAAGACGCTGATACCTTCTATGGCATTGATGCTAAGGAGCTGAGCCTTGTCTTAGACATAGTGCTCCCACTGAAATTCAAAACACCTGATTTTAAAAAATACAACGGGACCAGCTGTCTCGAGACACACATTACCATGTTCTGCAGAAAGATGATTGGGCATATCAATAATGACCAGTTATTAATACACTGTTTCCAAGATAGTCGAATAGGATCTGCGACAAAATGGTACAATCAGTTGAGTCGTGCCTAGATAAGCTCATGGAAGGATCTGACACAAGCATTTCTGAAGCAATATAGTCATGTAACTAACATGACACCTGATAAACTGACCTTGCAGAGAATGGAGAAAAAGCCAAATGAGAGTTTTCGACAATACGCTAAAAAATGGAGAGACATAGCAACCCAAGTACAACCACCATTTTTGGAAAAGGAAACAACTATGTTGTTCGTTAATACTCTGAAAGCCCTTTTCATTAACCATATGTTGGGAAACGCTACCAAAAATTTCTCTAACATGGTTATGTTAGGGGAAATGGTCGAGAACGCGATCCAAAGCGAAAGGATCGAGGCGGGGAAAGGTGTCAGAAGAACAGCTCCTAGAAAAAAGGAAAATGAGGTCAACAACGCAGACTCTTACAAGATAAATTACTCAAAGCCAATATTGATGGCGTCACCCAGGACCACAAAAGGTAACTATCAAAGAAATCCAAGGCACAATGGAATTCACTTCTATTCCCACGACATACAAAGAACTTTATCCGAAATTGTACGATAAATATCTCGTGTCACCAATCCATTTAAAGCCATTGCTATTGCTATTCCCAAGTTGGTATGATGCGAACGCACGATGCGAATATCACGTAGGAATAACCAGACATTGAATTGATAATTACGAACCCTAAAAAGGCACGTGTAACAGCTCATCGATGCCAAGGTACTGAGATTCGAGAACTCTACGAATCCCAATATATTAGGGAATCTGCTACTCAAACATCCCGATTAAGGGGTGAATACAATAGTTAGAAGCGAAAGAAGGAAGATCAAGACTCGCATTGAGGAGGTAAGATCACCATTGAGATGGGTATGGCACGAAATGGCAAAAGTAGGTTTAATCGAACGAGACTTGAGAAAAGCAGTGAGAAAATGACGCTACTGTGAGTTCCAAAATAATGAAGGGCATGAGATTCAGGAATGCGACGAGTTCAAAATTGTGGTACAAAGATTGATGGACAATAATGAGTTAGAATTTTTTGAGGAAAAAGAAGAAATGGAAGAAGTGTGTGCCTCTGAAGAGAACACAACTAAGAAAACTTTTGGGGTTAATAATTTAATAATAATCATATGACAGTGAAGAAGCGACGAAATTAAAGCAAGAGTTGGTTCCACAATAATAATCCAAAAACCTGTAGTCTTTCCCTACAAGTATGACAAAAGGGTACCTTGGAATTGCAACTGTAATGTAATGGTATCAAGAGGGGAAATTTCTAAGGTTGAATCAGAAGGAGCTCAGGACGTGAATCTCGTCACGCGTAGTGGGAAAGACTATGACCCTGCAAGAACACAAAATGAAACATTTCAAAAAAAAACCTAGAAGAGCCGAAAAGAGGAAGTATTAGTAGACGAAAGTCACCAATTAACGAGCCAATTACAGAAAAAGAGGCTAAGGAATTCTTGAAGTTTCTCAAGCACAGCGAATACAACATGGTGGAGCAATTACACAAGCAAACGACTCATATATCCATTTTAACACTGTTATTAAGCTCGGAAGCACATCGTAACACGCTAATGAAAGTATTAAATCAGATTTATGTAGCCAATAACATTTCAGTGAACAAATTAGACCACTTGATCAATAATGTCAACGTCGATAATTTTAACTTTTTTTTATGATGACGAAATACCTCAATGAGGTATGGGGTCAACAAAAGCACTACATATCACCACCCGCTGTAAAGGTTACACACTGTCTGGTGTATTGAATGACAACGGTTCAGCCTTGAACATTCTGAGGTTGACAACATTAAAGAGGTTACCGATCGATAATTCTCATATGAAGACATGCCACAATGTAGTAAGAGCGTTCGATGGAACAGAAAGGAAAGTTATGGGTCGGATCGAGATACCATTGTTAATCGGTCCAAACTCATACGAAGTAGACTTCTTAGTAACGGATATCAAACCAAGCTACAATCGCTTGCTTGGAAGACCGTGGATCCATTCGACAGGGATAGTGCTGTTATCATTACACCAGAAGATAAAATTGGTAACCGAAAGACGATTAGTCACAATTAATGCTAAGGAGGACTTAATAATGTTAATAGCGAATGATGCGCCATACATTGGACCAGATGAAGAAGCCTTGGAGTGCTTTTTTCGATCCTTAGAGTTCGTTAATGCAACCTTTATCGCCAAAGAAAGCAGAATCCCTGTGCCCAAAATATCAAAATTACGAGGATAGCCCTACAAATGACAAATGGTAAATGAGCCCTAATGGGAAAAGGACAAGAAAGGTTTCTCCATGAGAGAATCAATGTGCCAATGTTAATAGAGAAACGAGATCACTTTGGCCTAGGGTATAAACCAGATGCGAGAGAAAAAAAAGGGAGCTAGAAAAGAAGCAGAAATGGAGAAGAGCTCGATTAGCCAGAGAGGAGATCTAGTAGGAGTCAATGATTTTTCCTCAAATATCAAAAACATTCATATCAGGAAGAATAATCAATTCAAGGCTAAAGGTAGAAGAGAGAGAGGGGTGACTAATTGAAGCAATAGGGACAATTAAGGGTTTGAGCATCAACGTTGTATCCGAGGAAGGAAATGAAGAAAGAAACTTATGGGAAATTCATTTTTTCTCCCTCGAGAGTACTCTCGACAACTAGATTGTAAAGGAACTCCCTGTAGTCTTTAGGGCTTCTTCAGAGTAATACTCAGAACACACCTATTACTTTAGGCTCAAAAGCAATATCGATTTTTTTGTAAAAGGGCCCAATGATAATTATCTGGTTATTTTGAATGAAATGCATCTTCTATCTTACATGGCAAATCTTTCACTAATTATTCTTTCATTCTTAATCCAACTCAACAAACTGTTCGTACATATCCAATAAATAAAATTAATCATTCTTTAATACATGCATTCTTGTCCAATTTGACAAACAAACTTATACTCATACCATATAATCATTCTTTCGTAAATTTATTTTGTTCTTTGGTCCTTTTTTTATTCCTTTGACAGGTCCTTGAATATTAATAATATGAGTGACCCTGATGCTAATTTAGAGCCTCGTTTCGAGCAAGATATGTGTTTAGAAGAACTTCAAGATTTTGAAGATGATCAAGATTGTAATTTGTCTCTTGATCTATTAAGAATGATGGAGCAAGAAGAAAAACAAATCTTGCCTCATTTGGAACCAGTGAAAGTTATAAGCCTAGGGAGCGAAGCATCTCCCTAGAAACCAGAAAAGATCTTATCAAGTTGCTTCAAGAGTTACAAGATATCTTCGCATGATCCTACCAAGACGTGTCTGGCCTGAGTACTAACATTGTGGTACATAAACTCCCCATAAAGGAAGAATGCAAGCCTGTATAGCAAAAGCTTCGAAGGATGAGACCTGATGTGTTATTGAAAATAAAAGAGAATGTCAGAAAGTAATTTGACGTTGGGTTTTTCCAAGTAGTTAAATACTCATAATGGGTAGCCAACATAATCCTTGTTCCTAAAAAAGATGAGAAAGTGCACATGTGAATGGATTATCGGGATTTAAATAAAGCTAGCCCAAAGGATAACTTTCCATTACCTCATATCGACATCTTAGTAGATAATACAGCATGTCAGCCCTTATTTTTGTTCATGGACGGTTTCTTTGGGTAAAGCCAGATAAGGATGGATCTTGAAGATATGGAGAAAACCATGTTTGTCACGCTGTGGGGAACATTTTGTTACAAATTGATGCTTTTTGGACTCAAAAACGCAGGGGCAACTTATCAAATGGTCATGGTGACTTTGTTTCATGACATGATGCATAAGGAAATTGAAGTTTATGTCGATGATATGATTGCAAAATCCCGAATAGAGGAAGAACATGTAAAGATCTTAAGAAAGCTATTTGTGAGGCTAAGAAAGTATCAACTAAAGCTAAATCCAGCCAAGTGCACTTTTAGAGTCACTTCGAGAAAGCTGTTAGGGTTTGTGGTCAGCAAAA
Organism: Kokia cookei; assembly: GCA_039519145.1. Classification (NCBI taxonomy): domain Eukaryota; kingdom Viridiplantae; phylum Streptophyta; class Magnoliopsida; order Malvales; family Malvaceae; genus Kokia; species Kokia cookei. Next base: position 9,431,151 of record CM076900.1, on the reverse strand, counting down.
AAGGGATTAAAATTGATCTAGATAAAGTTAAAGCCATACAGGAGTTACCACTACCCAGTACGTAAAAAGAAGCTCGAGGGTTCTTAGGGAGATTAAATTACATTGCTCGGTTCATTTCATGGCTAACTGAGAAATATGATCCCATCTTACGTCCGCTTAGGAAGCATAACCCAAGTGTGTGGAATGATGAATGCCAGGAAACTTTTGATAAAGTCAATGATTACTTATCCAATGTTCCTATCCTGGTCCCCCCAATTCCCAACAAACCGTTAATCTTATACTTGACGATCTTTGAAAATTTTATGGGATGCGTACTAGTTCAGCACGATGAGTCTAGAAAGAAGAAAAGGGCGATATATTATCTCAGCAAAAAATTCACTGATTGTGAGACTCCATACTTGCTAATTGAAAAACTATGTTGTGTTCTAGTTTGGACCACGCGAAGATTAAGGCAATACATGTTGTACCACACTACTTGGTTAATCTTAAAACTAGACCCTCTAAAATACATAATGAAGTCAGCCGCATTGAATGGAAGATTGACTAGGTGGCAGATCTTGTTTTCTGAATTCGACATAGCCTATGTCAATCAAAAGGCAATAAAAAGGAGTGTGATAGCAGACTTCCTAGCTAGTAGGGCTTTAGAGGACTATGAGCTAATGAACTTCGACTTCCCGAACGAGGATTTAATGTATGTTGCAACCACTGAAGAGGGAACCACAGTAAAACATCCTTGGAGATTAAATTTTGATGAAGCTTCAAACGCCATAGGTAATAAAGTTGGGGCAGTCTTGGTATCACCAGAAAGAGACCACTATCCTTTCACCAGTGAACTCGATTTTGATTGCACAAATAACATGGCAAAATACGAAGCATGTATCATGGGAATTCGTGCAGCCATAGAATGGGGAATCAAAGTTTTAGAGATATATGGAGACTCCGCACCAGTAATCTATCAACTCAAAGAAGAATGGGAAACGAGAGATTCTAAAGTAGTTGATTACCGAAAATTGGTTCTCGAGTTAACTAAGGAGTTTGATGATGTCACATTCTATTATCTCCGACGAGAAAAAAATCAGATGGCTGATGCTCTTGCCAATTTGGCATCGATGATTAAAGTAAATAGACCAGAAGATATGAAACTCATTCAAATGAGCATCCATAAGGCTCTGGCTCATTGTTATGATATTGAAGAAGAAGAAAGGGATGACCGCCCATGATATCAAGATATTCTCCAGTATGTAAGAGATCGCAAGTTCCTCGAGCAAGCTTCTGAGAATGATAAGAGGACATTGAAAAGGCTTGCTAATAAATATGTCCTAGACATGAAAATCTTGTACAAAAGAAGAAAAGATCAAGTGTTGCTAAGATGTGTCGACGCAGTTGAAGCTAGAAAGATCTTAGAAAAGTTCATGAAGGCATTTGTGGGACAGACGCCAATGGTTTCATGATGGTCAGACAGATAATGAGATTTGCGTATTACTGGTCTACCATGGAAGGGGATTGCATCAAATATGCTAAGAGGTGTCATAAGTGCCAGATCTATGAAGATAAGATTCATGTACCTCCATCACACCTTCATGTCATGACTTCTCCTGGACCATTTTTTATGTAGGGCATGGATTTCATTGGGCCAATTTCTCCAAAGGCTTTTAATGGTCATAGATATATCTTCGTGGTTATTGACTACTTCACCAAATGGGTAGAGGCAGCTTCTTACGCCAACGTCACGAAATTTACGGTTAGTAAGTTCTTGAAAAAGGAGATCATTTGCGATATGAGATGCCATAGAGGATCATATCTGATAATGCCTTGAATTTGAACAATAGCACAATAGCGACAGTTTACGAGCAATTCAAAATCAAGCATCACAATTCATTTCCCTATCACCCAAAGATGAATAGAGCTGTAGAGGCAACTAACAAAAACATCAAGAAGATCGTTGTGAAAATGACTGAGACCTACAAAGATTGGTACGAAAAATTACCATTTGTCCCCTTTGCTTACAGAACTTCTACTGGGGTAACACCATTCTCACTAGCATATGGTATAGAAGCAGTCTTACCTATCAAGGTCGAAATACCTTCTCTCGGAGTCTTGATAGAGTTAAAATTAGATGAGGCAGAATGGATCCATGGCCGATATGATTAGTTGAATTTAATCGAAGAAAATAGGTTAAGAGCTATCCGTCATGGTCAGATGTACTAGAAAAGAATGATGCGAGCTTATGACAAAAAAAGTTCATCCTAGAGAATTCCATGAGGGAGATCTAGTTTTGAAAAAGATACTTTCTATACATAAAGACTTTCGAAGGAAATGGATGCCCAACTAAGAAGGATCTTATGTGATAAAGAAAGCTTTCTCAAGAGGAGCTCTCATTTTAACAGAAATGGACGGTAAGGATCTGTACAACCCTGTCAATTCGAACTCGATGAAAAAATACTTCGCCTTAAAAAAAGGATCGAGATGAAAACCTGTAAAGGGTGTTTTGAAACCGAAGGAATTTTGAGTTGAAAACCCGCAAAGGGCGACTCAAATTCAAGAATGGGTTCGAATTGATCGTTTCTCTTTCAATTGTAACAAGATGGAAGAAAATTACAGCTTGAAGCATCAACAAAGCACTCTAGGTCTTCTAGACACATATTTGGGCTCAAAATGATTTTCAGCGAGTTGGCTCAGAGAAGCTCATTTTGCGATATCTGGGGCATCTAATTGTCTTTTGTTGTATATTTGGCAATTTCTTAACTAAAATTTGCTTCCTATTGATCTTTTCTTTTGAATTGTGTCTTCAATAGATTTCAACTTCAATTCTTTCATAATCTCGTTCGAGCATTTTGCATTTAAAATAACGGATAATGAACTAATAATATGAATCATACAAAGATCCATGAGCATTACTCTAGAATTTCCTAAATAGTACAGGGGCCTGAAACAAGACTACCAATTGGAAAATAAACTTGAAAACAAGCAATTCAAGCTAAGTCTAAAAGCAAACAATGTGGTACGCTAGTGGCAGAACTACAACGAGCGCCAGACTATCACTCTAGAGACGAAAACAGAAAAAAAATTAATAAAATTGAATTTGATATCGATCATGCACAATCATTTAGTTAGGGGCATGTAATTCATTCAGATCAAAGCATCCTAATAATCTGGCCTACATGGGGGCCCATTAAAGCATATTATACAAGTTTCGTTACCACGAAATGGTAAAATGAACCACGATACCGTGAAGATTTGAAGGGAAAGGTTGAGGCCATAACGACGAACGCTATACCTTAGAAGATGTGATAGGAAAGGTTGAGCCCGTAACGGTGAACCCGATACCATAAAAACATGGTGGAAAAGATTGAGGCCACAACGACGAGTCTTATACCCTAAAGACAAAGAGGAGTAGATTGAAACCGTAACAATGAATCTTCTACCTCGAAGTTACAGTGGATCAGATCAAACTACAGTACCAAGTCTTTATCTCTCTGAAGTTGCAGTAAGAGCAAGATAAAGTTTCGACATCAAATCCTATCTTTTTGAAGTTGCAGTGGAGTTGGGTTCAAACTATATCATTCCAGTTTTACCCTTAATCAAGAAGGGCAGATTAAAGATTCTGATCTCTTACCACGATCATGAGGCAGATCACAGTCATCCGATCTTTTACCCCGAGCTTGGGGCAAATCACAGTCATCTGATCTTTTACCCCAAGCTTGAGGCAAATTGCAGCCATCCGATCTTTTACCCCGAGCTTGAGGCAGATCATCATCAATCAATCTCTTACCCTGAGCTTGAGGCAGATTGCAGCCATCCGATCTTTTATCGCGAGCCTAGGGTAGATCACCATCAGCCAATCTCTTATCCCGAGCCTGGGGCAGATCCCCATCAGCCGATCTATTACCCCGATCATGAGGCAGATCCCCATCAGCCGATCTATTATCTCACGACAGAGGCAGATTACAACCATCCAATCTCTTACACAAAAAAAAAACCAATCTCTTTCCTCACAACAGGGGCAGATTACAACCATCCAATCTCTTAAAAAAAAAAACCAATCTCTTACCCAAGTCATGAGGCTGATTGAAACCATAAATCCCATCTTTTACTCTCAAGTCAAGAAGGCAGATTCAAGCTACCGTCTCATAAAAGCGAATATCAATTTCTCTGAAGTTACAGTGGAGTGGAGTGGAGTGGAACTTCAAATCTCATCTTCCTAGTGAAATACAAAGAAGTGGACCAAGAGATAAAGCCACAACACCAAACACTTGAAATGTCAGTGGATTGAATTAAAGACTATAATGACAAACCTCAATCTCCTTGAATTTGCAAGTAAATTGAGTTAAGTCACAGTAGCAAAATTTTGTATTTTTTTCCTTAGAGCAAGAAGGAATCACAACACCGAAGATGTAGAGAGGCGGATGTAATGAAGTTGAACGACTGATAAAGTGAAGGGTGTGCCAATTAAAGAAAATGCGTCGAAGAAACGAGACATGACAAAATTGGGTCTCCTTTTGGTCTTTGCTTCGTTCCTGTTACACAGCAACGACCAAAGAGAGGCAACTGTTGGAGCCTAATTTTGACTGGGCCCAACTCAAAACCCAAATGAACCCAAAAAAAAAAAAAAGTTTAAATTTAAATTTATTTTTAAAATGTCCAATTATCCAATTACAAGCCCAATTACAAACCCTAAGTCTCAAACTCAATTACACAAAAATATCTGAAACCCTAGCAACTTGCTGTTGTCGTTAGCCACTCAGTTACTACCACGTCAACACCCACCATCTGCCACCACCACCAGTAACTTGCCACCACCGTTACTATCAAACTTGAAAGAAAGAAATGATAGCAATTTAATTGTAAGAAACAAAATATAATCATTGTAATTTAGGTTATAAAGCAAAATTCGAAAAGAGTTAAAAAGGGTTTGAAACATTTTCGAAATGAATAAACAGACACAAGTTTCTTTCTAAACATACAGAGCAAGATTTCAGGAGTTAGAGGATTCAAAGCATTCAATTTTCAATCATACATATTAACTGTTTTTTATTATTCTAATTTCGAAACTTTTCATATTCAAAATATATATATTTATATATTATTTATTATGTTTTTTATTAGCATTTATTTCGAAGCATTTAGTAAATAAATAATAAATACTTAATATATAATAAAAGAGAGATTCGAAGGGTCATACCCGAACCTGATCTGCCATCGCCGTCGGAGCCATGAACGGAGTCCCTCTGATCCACTTCATGTTCATGAGGGACTCTATGTTCATGAAAAAGAAGAAACAAACATATATATATATATATATATATATATATATATATATATATATATATATATATATTATATGGAAATAAAAAAAGGGATTTCAAAGAAAAGAAATGAAAAGGGATTTTCGAAACCCTTATTTTTTTGTTCACACAGATCTAGATAGATCTAAAAATATTTTTTAACAAAAATGGCAATAAAAAAATCTCCAAAACGTTTTAGATCTGAAAATTTTGATTTCAAATCTAGTTTTTTTTTTTAGAAAAAATACATAATAAGAAAAAATAAAAAATATATACAAATCAGTTTCGATCTGAAATATTTTATAAAAAAATAAAACTTTAAATGTTATTTCAAAGATTTGGAGTTAGATCGGATTGATTTAAACCCTGATCTACGTTTTGGAAGCAAAAAAATTAAAAAAAAAAAGGGAAATTTTTTTACCTTGGGCCGCCCTGCACGACAACGACCGACGACGGAGTCCGACGGTGACTCTAATGGCCAACATTGGTCGAGCATGAGGAGAGAGGGGAGAGAAGAATTGAGAGGATTTTTTGAAATTTTGAAGAAAGGGAATGAAAAAGTGAAAAAAAAAATTAAAATATGGTTTATATAAGCATTCAAAACGTCGTCATTTTGGGTGTGCCTAAAACGCACCAAAACGATGTCGTTTAGGGTGACCCAATCCGACCAGCTTCAATCTAGCAAAAGGATCCGCGTGTTTTTAAAAATTGGGCTATTTATGCCTTTGGTCCTTCCGCAATTTTCATATATTTCAATTAAGTCACTTTGCATATTTTTAATTTATTTTAAAATTACCCATAAATTTTATTTCCTTTTTATTTAGTCCCTTGACTTTCTTGAGGACTAGGAAGCTGTCATGTGTCCTTTTTTGGTTTATTTATGTAGTGAGCCCTTCCTCATTTTTATTTCTTTCAGTTTAGTCCTTAATTCAATTTTTAATTTATTACAAATTGGCCAAATAATTTTAATTATTTTTCAAATTGGTCCCCCGACATTTTGGAGGCCTAAGATGCTGTCACGTGTCAAATTTTTAGGTTTTATTATCCGATAGGTCCTTGAACTTTCCAAAATAGGTCCTTGAACTTTCCAAAAACCTTATTTTGACCTTCGAACTTCTTTAAAATTACATTTTAACCCCTAAACTTCCCAAAATTACATTTTAACCTCTAAACTTTTTCCAAAATTATATTTTGAACCCTAAACTTTTCTAAAATTACATTTTAACCCTTAAACTTCTCCAAAATCACATTTTGACCCTTAACTTTCCTAAAATTATATTTTTTACCCCAAACTTTTCCAAAATTATGTTTTGACCCCGTATCCTCCGAAACTTCATTTTCAACCTTATTTTTCTTTTTTTTTTCTTCGATTTTTGTATATAAAATTTAATTATTATTCTTCATATTTTTAATTAATCCTGTTTTTTTTATTTTGTTTCGTGTGATTTCATGTTTCGTATATCATTAATCCTATATATATATTTTTATTTTTTTTTGCATTTACTTATCTGTTTAATTGTTCTATTTTGCCATTATTTACACATTCGTATTTTTACACGTTCATTTTTTATCAAATCAAATTTATTCTCCGCCTTTTAAAAATACAAAATCGAGGCAATATTCTTTTATTTCGGGTTTTGAGAAATTGTTTCTTAACTCACTAGGCGTGATTCTTTCTTCAAACCGGAATAATCGAATACCCTTTTCAAGGTTTGAAATTGGCAATGAGGGAATGCCCGTTATTTTCGGATCTTGAAACGTTATGTCCTAACTCACTGGACGTGACTTTCTTTCTCGATCATTTCGAAATAATGAGACTTCCTCGCGAAATTCGATTTTCCTTCTTAAACGTGTACATCAAATAAGTCATGCATTTAAGGATCGTATTTTAAACTTCACTCGAGGTTTCAAATTTTTTAAATTAAGACCGGATAATAATCGATATGGTACCAATTTTGGGCGTGTAAGGGTGCTAATCCTTCCTCTCACGTAACCAACTCCCGAACCCGTTTTCTGGATTTCGAAGACCAAAACATCTTTCAAAACGAACTTTAAACGTTTTGTGGTGATCCAATCACATCAAATAAAAATATTAATGACGACTCCCATTTTTCGAGACCTGTTTGTTTTCCAAAAATAAACGTTTCGACAGATATTGTAGGGACAATGATTGTAACAATTAGGTTCAATATTGAGGTTCCAATTATCCATTATTGTAAAGGTAGATCGGACTTTAGTCAATAGTAATTCAAATCAATTGTTAAAAAAAATCATTCGCAAAGACTCTACAAAAGTAAGATTAGTGAATTCGAACTACGTTAACAAATATTATGTGTTGATTATCTTATTTTCTTACTCTTTTTCTTATGATGTCTATCCCAACTTATCATTTCAACTTTAGTTCAAACAATTGTTTAAACATTAAATTGAAACGGGTGCAAACCGAAAACTTTTTAAAAAATAATTTAAAATTACCATATAAAATATATTTTTAAAATACTATATAATAGTTATTGATTATTTTTATTTACTTAAATTTTTAATTTTTAGAAATATTTATAAAAATCACTTTGACAAGTTAGGAGATAAAGTTTAAAAACCTGAAACAAATATCAGAAACCTAAAATTCAAAATTAATATAAAAATGAAAAATTAAAATGAATTAAATTATCATAGACTATTTAAAAATTCATCAAATTAAAATCTAATGAGTGACTTCGGTAGAATGAAAGATGTTGTTTATATTAAAAGTCCTAGATTCAAGCACCTGTATCAAATCGAATTAAATTATCATTGATAATGTAAAGGGTTTAGAGTTAATGGAAGATATTGTCTATAAATAGAAGCATATTTTGTTCATTAATATCTCAAAAATGTTTTGTTTAAAAACAATTATAAATAAAAAAATTCTAACTTACTTAAATTAGATTTTTCTATTTCAATTTAAAATAAAATTATAAATTTTAATAAAAATAAAAATTATGTAATTAATTATCTAAAATTAATTAGATAGCCGAAAACTAGACTCATAAATCGTAACTTAATAATACGATAAAATTTAATATTTTTTAATCAAAAGTCTAAATAAATAACTCACGTGTTTGGTTTACATCACAGTCAGCCAAAGCCTAGAGCTAGACTTTAACACATGCAACTCAACGTTGTTTCTTTGCAAAAGGGGGCGAGAAAACCAAAGAGTGGGAATGGAAAACGAGTAGTAAAACGATACTTAACCCAATTTTAATTATTTAAACGTTAAATATTTAATTACGATTAATTCTACACGTCACATTATATTTATATTTATATTTATATTTTTGTCACTTAATTTTTAAGTTGTTTTTATTTTAGTCATCTAAAAATATTTTTTAAGTATTGATTGTGATAAAAAAATTAATGATTAAAATGAAAAAAATTATAAAAATTAAAATAATACGTAAAACTTATCGAATTGTACTTGTTTATCCATTACCAAAAACTTTAAAAAAATTTTAACATTGAAATTTTTAAATTTCAAAACTTCAAAATAAATTAAATAAATGATTGAAACACTTTTACCCTTATATCAACTAATTTGTTACAATAATATTGAGATTAATTAATTTAATTCCCTTCTAAATTTTAAAATTTATTTTGTTTTTTTGAATTATCCTTAACGAAATCAATTTAAATAAATCATATTTAATAACTATCTACTAAACTTAAATTTCTTTTGATTCCATAATATCGAATCATCCATGCATGCTAAGTTAAAAGCAAAGAAAAATCTTTGCAATTAATTAAATATTTGCTTATTCTTCGTTTGAGTAAAGAAGTGATAAAAAATTATGAGTTCTATTTGGCATAAGATAAAATTAATTGATTTAAGTAATTGCAAGGATTTTTCTTTATTTTTAACTTAGCATGAAAAGTTTAAGATCATATAATTAAAAGAAATTTGAGTTCTCGTAAACAATTATTAAAAATGAGTTATTTTAGTTTATTTTAATTTGGAAGCATAAAGTAAAATTTAAAATTTTAGAAAGAGATTAAATTTATAGATATGCAGTAGGTTTAATTGATATTATAAGACTAATATATATTTATAAGAAATAATATTTTTTTTTGCTCAATGTTATACATCAGAGATCACCAACTCGATATTCAGATAGGATCCGGGTCGTCGGCTCACGACCCGAGCAGGTCTCACCAGACGGATGCGTGCGAGGCGTACAATAAGAGGACAACAAGGGAAGTTCACAGCATCAGCTCACATGAGCCATAGGGGGCTCGCAGTCTTAGCTCGCATGTATCCAAGGAGCTTGCAGGAGGGAGAGTTTGGCAGACAACTCAGAATGAAACACGTGTCCGGTATACCCGAACTGCACTCAAAGTGTCAGTCCAAGGAATAGTGAGGTCAAGTCATGAACAGTGAGATCATGTCGTGAGTAGTGATAATATGTATAAATAACCAAATGTTCCCACTAATAAAATACGAGACAAAATGCAAAGAAAGCCCTAAGCAATGCAAAGACTCCCCAAGACAGAACGAAACGCAACTCAATGGCACACTTGAGAAAGCCCTAAGCAATGTTGTTTGCTTCAACCAAAGCTCATGTATGACTTTAAAAAACAAAAGTTGCCACTAACCACTCGGATCAACAGAATCAAATAGCCCACAACGATAGTATTGAGCAACTTGCAACATAGAATTACGATCAATTCCTCCTTTTGCCAAAGCATCTGCTGCAAGGCTATTGGCATCTTAAAAGACAACACAAGTTATGTCAGAAAAAATAAAATCAATCACCTCGAAAAGATGGCAAGGTGGAATTTTCTTTCCAAATTATGCTTCAAGGGGGCATCACCACACCAGAAATCCCATAAATCTGGAACATTCTTTCCAAAAATCTGATGTCAAACATGAGACATCTGCTTAGATTTAGAGTGATTCGGAGTCCAATACCATGTTTGGCGACTAGAAGCTTTCTCCATAAAAAATTAGGCTCGTTTGCCCTTTTCATCTCCACTTAGCTAAGACAGCCTTGTTCTAATCAACAAATCAAACACCCCCAACCATACTTTTTACTCCAGCAAACTTGCCTCCAATTAACCTTGGACATCGTTTGGCTTGAATCTGAGCCTTCCAACAAGAAACATCTCCTAATGTTATCAATTTTCTCAGTGACACCTTTCAGAGCCAAGAAAACTACCACAGGGAGTGTAGATAAAACAAAATTTATCAAAGCAACAAATGAAAGATGTTTACGCTTCCAACTAGCCAAATGAAGCGAATTCTACCAGTAACAAGCTCCCCCATTGCCTTACAACACGAGTTAACACCAGTACAACTCGAAGCCAACTCCGGCACCACAACATCATCAAGAGAAGAGACCCACAAAAATTTATTTTGAACCCAAAATATAACTCAAACCACTTCAGAAGACCCCCACACAACCCTCCAAGAAAACAACACTATCATCTACAAATTAAAGGTGTGATATAAAGAAATCTGCCTTTACAATGATTTGATGAGCTTCCACCACAAGCATAAAAAGGAAGGGGGCCAAAGGGTATTGATGTAGATATTTTTAAATATCTGAGTTTATAAAAAAAAAATATTAGTAAAAACATATATCCGATAAGGAATCAATAGACATCATTCTTCATCACATATATAGTACATGAAAAAAACTATTCAGTTTGTCGTTTAAATCAAATTGTTGTCTAGACACATGTTCGAACACAAGTTTAAACAAACGACTAAACAAAATAAAAACATAGATCTACACGTAGTCGTTTATTAACACAACTCGAGAACAATTCTACTCTACAAAATTTTGTTCGGTGAATGATTTCGCTCAAATTCAAAAAAAAAAAAAAATTATTTTATTATTAACAATGTATTAAAAGGTTAAAATACTAATCTAAGTAAAACCCAAATTAAGAAATAAATAAAAAATGTAACACATTAGGGCTTTGTCAACCTCATTTATGAAAGTAAAAAAAAAATTATATATACACACATAAATACAAAATAAATTCAATCCACATCTCTGGGACAATAATGAACAAAGAAATAAAGAGATGATGAATGTTGTTTATTATTGCATTTTTATAAAACTATGAATTTCTATTTGGATTTCGTTTATTTTGTAAATTTTAAAATGAAAAACATATGGTATGAATAAATTAATTAAAATGCAATAAAACGTATATTAAAAAAATATATAAAAGTATAGATTTGTCAAATCCAAAAATATTTTAAAGATTTCAAATTCATTATTAAATAGGCATTGACAAATTTATAGATATGAGAAATAAAATCTCTAAATAGTTTATTACTTAATTTACATTATTTGTGGAATCCAAATCTAAATTATGAAATCCTAGTTTCCAAACATTTAGTTCATTATATATAAGTATAAACATATTTTTTGTTGATTGCGAATTTTAAAGCTGAATATAAAAAAAATTTAACGGCAAATTTGATTCACTATAATTGAATAGAACAAGAATAGAATAGAAAAATAATAATTATTACATCATTTTGTTGGTTGTATGAAAAATATATAAGTAATTAAATTACACCATTGGTTGGATAAAATGATAGTAACGAATATATAAGGAATAAGTATAAATTGGCATTATTGACATTGAATTAAATAAATATATTTTATTTATATTTTTATAATGATTTAGATAAACGTAAATTAGTCATACTCAATAATAAATTAAATAATAAAAATATTAATACTATGCATGAAAAAATAATAGTATATTTTCAGTTTCCTAAGAAGCCATTAGAAGTTAATAACGGCATTATGGGTATTTTAGTTAATTAAACGAGGTTTTATCATAACTAGAATCTCCTAGAAAAATATATTAAGTTAAATATAAAGACAGAAAATAATATTATATTTTAGATTTTGAACATTGGTTATTGATTGTTTTACGTCGTTCCCCTTCTCTGAAGTTATTATTTTTAATTGTTTTTAATGTATTGGGTATTTATGTGTTTTATTCCTTATCAAATTGCACTTACATTTTTCCACTCTTAAGTTACATTCATCTTTTAGCTACAATTTTTTATGCTATATATATATATAGATAAATGGATTTCTATTTTTCAAATCAAACAAAACAAAGAAAAAAAATTCCTGTCTTTTAATATTGTTTTGATACGTGGCTACAATGGATAGTCACAAGTAAAATGTATGAATTTTTGTTGTATAAACTCTTTTGGTACAGTGATGTTCATTTTATCCATGTCTTGCACGAAGGCGTCTGTGGATCGAACTATAATGTTTCTGTCATCATAGTATTGCACTTCATTTGTACAAGATTTTAATGATGTGTATAGCTTGTGTTTGTCTACAAATTCTGAAAAAAACTGCAAAAAGTGTTGGTGCTTCATAACTTTTTTCGTTCTTTTTCAATCTTTCACCTTTTATATAATCGCAGTCAAGCAACAATTTCTAATTTATAAGATTTTGACCTTTTTCTTATTGTTTATTTAATTTTCTTTTCTAAATCAACCCATAAAACCATAGATCTACGAGAAAACTTTGTGAAGAACCCGAAAAGGTAAACGAAGGCCACCCATTACATTAGGGCTGAACTCTAACCATGTTTCTACCTTTCCTCTACTCATGAAGACTTAGTGTTCCCTCATCAACGCAAAGATATCAAATTATATAAGATAACTAATGAGAAATTTGTGTTTGTTCTTTTACGTTGTCTTTGATTATTGATTGAAGATGTAAAAATGAAATTAACGAGATGCATATATATATTTTCGGTAAATTATAAAATAAAAAATAAAAAAAAATTACTTCTATTTGTCTCAAATTTCATTTTATTCACTTTTATTTAAAATGCTTCATTTTGATCACTTACGTTATCGTTTCGTTACGAAATAATTACTCCACCATTAAACTCCGTTACCTCCCTAACAACAATCTTACATGACAATCCAAATTAAATTTATTTAATTAAAAACCTATTTTCATCCCAACAACTAAACATCCAAATTAACATTTAAAATTCATTTAAACAGTCATATAAGATTGTCGTTAGGAATGGTAAAATGACCACTTCGTAACAAAACGACGACGTAAGTGACTAAAACATAACATTTCAAACATATATGACTAAAATGTAATCTGAAACAAACAAAAATAACTATTTTTGTAGTTTAACCATATATTTTTTATAAATATATGAGGTGTTTTTGTTCTGAATGGGGACACTTCGGATAATACGTTTTTTTCCATATATATTTTTGATATATTGTTTACCCATATATTAATAGATGAAAGAATTGCATTTTGTGAACTCGTTGAATTAGATTCCTATTACATTGAACCACATTATAGTTTTATGAACTTTAAAATCCGCTGCAGAACAGAAGGGCGGAAAACTATTAATATAATGCAACACATTAACCACGGAAAGGCATATGTACTTATCTATCACACTTTGACCTTTGAAAGGAAGGAAAACAAAAATGGCAACCACAACACTAGTACATTCTCAGCACCACAAAAATTAGCATACAAGGGCCGTTTGTTAGACATTTAAGCTAAGGAAAAAGTAAACCTGGATTCTTTAGTCAGGGCTCTCTACTAATAACACTGCAACTCATAGCTCCATTCATTCACCTTACAGCGCTATTCTTCCATTTCCTAACAAGTCAAGAGCGATGATCAGGCGACAAAACATTGGGACAATGAACCTGAATAAATGCATAACTAATTCAGATGAATGGTATATCGTATTCGAATCAAAGTACTTTACCACTTTAATACCACCAGACAGTCCCAAGTCCCGAACTGAACTTTCTGACATGCAATTTGCATGCACAATGGGCCCATTGGCTGCACTCCCATCAGTAGTTTCCACCCCACCATCCTTTGATGGGATAGTCAAGAAAGCTGCTCCCTTAAACATCCATTCACCCCTGTCCAGGCTAAAATAATCTACAAATAGCTCGCCACATAACAAGCACACACACTGATTTTCATCTGCAGGAACCATAAGCTCAGCCTTTTCTGTTTTCTTTTCCAACTTGTTCAGAGAACCAGTGGAATCAAATACCGATTGCCCAGGCTTTCCAGCAAGCCAATCATCTGACTTCACATACCAGCCCCTCAATGCCCTACCAGAACCTCTTGATTCAGTCTTTTTCATTTCATGCCACTCTAAGTGTCTATCAAGCCGTCCCTGAAGCTTAAGTCGAAGACCACATAAGCTGCAACAATGTGGAAGGTCATCCAACAATCCACTGATCACAGATGAATGAAATTCTCTGATTACCTCTGGCCTGAGTTCTAATCCTATCAAACTTTCTACTTCTGTTGAGATGGACTGATGCGGGGCAACTGAACATTTTGGAGCAGGTTCAGCATAGGATACCTCATCCATTGTGGAGGATCGAGGAGCATCAGATGAACTCTGAATGTCCGAACTCTTGTTCATTGATTCACTTGGCCTCTCGATTCCCGGGCTCTTCTGTATTTGGTTGGGCATCTGAAGAGATGGGAGAGATGCAGCATCCTTCTTTGATGCAGATATCAAACCTTTTGAAACTAATGAGCTCAGAAGGTTAGATATTGGATTTGTATCCTTGCTTTCGGCATCAGAAGTTTGCAATGGGGCATTACTAACAACAGATGAAGGTGGTGGTCCAGGAGGCAGTGGCAGCTGTTCTACTTTTTTCTGGGAACTATTCGGAGTAGCTGCTATTGCATCATGGGTTGCATCTGATGAAATTGCAGCATCAATCAAGCCTGAGGTTGTTAAAACAGCTGGAGGACAATTTGGTAGAGGAGGCTGTGAAATTTGCCCAACATCTTGAGAAATCTTAGTTGGAAAGTTGCCAGTAAATGAAGTGCTGGAGAGGATTCCACTCTTCATTACAGCAGCTAATAGACTACTAGTACTTGATAGTTCTGAAGTTTCAATAGCAAGTGGATTAGAACACTCCAATGCACTTCCAAGGGCTGAGGCTGCTTCTACTTTGGAGATCTGAGACAGAAGAGGCTTCTGAGTCTGACCAGAAGTTTCAGCCTGCACGGAGTCTGGTCGGGGTGGCTGTGAAATGTGATAATGACGGCTAGGATGCAAAGAAATCGGACCTGAAGTCTGAGGAGAGTCTCTATGAGACCCAACACTCGACTTTCCTGAAAAATGAGATGGTTTTGGATCAGCCCGAGGAAGGGAAAGAGATTGCTGATAATCTGGATCAGCCAATTTCTGCAGCTGTTGATGGGGATGGCATGCAGGAAATGAAGGTGAAGGTGAATGCTGGCGCATAGGAGACTGTTCAGGAGGTGATGCAGTTCCTATGGACTGAAAACACTGCTTTCCAGAAGTACCTGTGGATCCTGATGCCACATTCGCCAAAAACCCAAAGCCTGGGGTTCCCAAATGGGATGAACCCGTTTGAGGTCGCATTCCTATCCTGGCCAGGGAAGAACTTGCACTAGTTGGCAACCCACCAAGAGTAGCAGAATAGCTCTCAGAACGGCTTGAACTAATAGCAGGCAAACCATCTGTCCATGCAGTAGAAATCTGATGCACAAGAGAAGGTTTGTCCTTCTGCTCAGTGGATAATGCATCAGAGGAAGTCTCTCTGTCAAACCTAGCCCCCGCATCATGAATGTTTTGAGGTCTGTGGAGCTGACTTTCAAAATCCTGGCATTGAAAATGTAATGCTGGTTAAAATACTTAAGGGAAAAAAATCCTAGAGGAAGGAAATGAAAGAAAAAAGGGTAAATAATCAAACAACCATAATGTTTATCTTCCAAGTAACGAAGGTTTCGAGTAATGCATTATATTACATTACTGTTCATGCAAGCTTACCATTTTTTCTGAAACATCAGGAGTCCAACAATCTTTCCTCATGTTATTAGAGAAGTTGGTTGCATCATGTTCAGACAACCTAGAGTGCTTATCCCACATAAACTCCTCCTCCTCAGAGTTTTTCCAGCTGCTAGACAACCCACTGCTATTTCTACCAGAAACATTGTGTGTTCGGTGTAAACGAGGATCAGCATTCACAGATTTGGATGCTGAGTAATTTTGAGAGCCATGCTTAATGTTGAAACCATTCCTCTGGCCGGGAATAGTCTCAGTAACACTGCTTGTAGCTCCAAACCAAGGCAAATCAAGCCCCTGATCAGTAATTTTCCCCCTGGTTCTTCTAACTTCTATGCCAGGAGTCTGTAAAAGATCAGAACCATAGTCATAATCACCAACAGCAATGATATTCTTCTCACAAACAGGCTCATTGTACATGTCTACATGAGAACACTGAATGTGCTGATAATTTTAAGATATGGGCAGAAAGGGATAAGAGAATAAATAAATTATTACATACTTTAAAACACTTCACCTACATTCATTTTAACAGATCCATATGACAGTTCAGCTATGCTGCGTGCTCTATCCGGCCTCTCAGACTCCTTTGAGTTGCCCAAAGTCCCAGCCATATCATTGACCATAACTTTTGCCTTCTTCACATAAAACAAAATAATAAAAAACCCCTTTATAGTATATACATTAAAGCTGAAATGAAGTCGATGGCTATGAGAAGGAAGAAAAAATGGGGCAAGGGCGGCATATTGATACAGATGATCCCTTGAAGGATTAGAAAGAAAAGATATAGAGGGTCACTTTAAATTTTGGATATGAATCTTTAGAGATGCAAGGTGAAGAAAAAGAAAATGTTGAGAAAAAAAAAATTAAAAATGCTTGTTGTTTAGAAACATGATCAAACCTCCAACCTGCATAACTGCTTCAGAAATATACCAAATAAAACCAAATCAATATCATGCCAAAAAAAATAGAGGATTATGGAATTTACCCTGCTTGATTGTTGAAGACGCTGCTTCTCTAGATACTTGGGGTTTACATGAATGCTTTGTGGTGGACGCTGTGATAGTGTATCCGTTCTAGATGTTGTGTTTCCTGAAGACGAACCATTTACCAAAGGAGTGAAGCCAAGTTCCTTCTCAATCACCTGGAGTGTCTGAAGAGGGAATACCCCTTTCCAAGTTCCAAAAAGATGTCGCATACTCTGATGCAAGGGAGGATCAACTTGTCTATATGCTTTGCAAAACACCTAAACCAGCAGTCAAAATGTAAAACACCATTACGCTTGCAGCATAAATATCAAATACATTCTAGAAAAACAAAAAAGTAACAGAAAAAGAAGGTTTCAGCATTTGGAAGAGTTGAGACTGAGCACAAAGTAAAAGTGAATATCTTTTCTAAAGGATATAATCTTTTCCATAGCATAGTCTTCAAATACTTTCTAGATGAAAACAGAAGTTACACAAAAAGAAGTTTTCAGCAATTGGAAAAGTTTGAGACTCTGAGCACGAAGTACAAAAGGATATTCGTTGAAGGATATAATCTTTGTCATAATATAGTCTTCTGCAATTTCTCAGACAACAAACATAGGCACATTATAAGACATTTTCTCAAATGCCCCGAGAGCAACAATGGAGCCAAAGGAAAAAGATTGAAATCCTAACCTCTGGTAATCTGGCAGCAAAACATTTAATGTAGTCTCTCCCGATATTCTTTACAATACTATCTAAAAGATAGAGTGATGGCAGCTTTTGGTCACTGGGAACCTGCAAAGTCATTTTTTTATCAGCTCTCAAACCACAAAAGCTACCTTCATTGGACTAATTCTTCGCCAAAATACTAATTACATCCATACTATCATCAATGCTGTAATGAAAAGAAAGACAGTTAGAGGGAGGAATGAGGACTGCAAACAGAAAAATAGGATGAACCAAACATTTCATTCTCCTCCTAATGAAAGAAAAAAGTAAAAGTAAAAACTTTCACTAATGAAGATTCTCAGCATTAAATAAAGTTTTTGAATCCATTCCTGCTATCAGAGTTGACCGCCTTTTACCTCATCAACTTAGGCGTTTAATTTCATTTACCTAAAATCTGACTTATCTAGTTATGATTTCAATTTATCCCCTGTTTTTCATGACTTTCTACCAGCTTCCAGCCTTAATAAATGGCTCCATCACAGAAAAAGCATTCTTTCAGATCCAAGCAACCTGAGGCACCATTATATACTTTGTACACTTGGAAAGCAGATTTTTATCATTTGCCAATGGAAAATTAAAGAGTGCTGGGAACAACAGGGTGCTCAACTTAAGCGTTCACAATGGCATTAGCATTTCTAGTTCTATTTACTCATATCGCCAACCAAAAGTGATTTGAGTAGAATAACAAAAGATTGCTACCAAAAGATGATGACATGTAAGTAGGAATGCATTATACTCGCTTGAGAAGGAAAAATGAAATGGAGATGAACAAATGTTTGACCATATAAGGAAATTGATGTGAGAAAACCCCAGCTAAAGGGAATAATAGCTTAACGAGAACCCAAACCAATACAATTCATTAGATATACGTTTCATAACATATGGACTCTTCATATTCCATTTCGACATATGCCTTTAAAGTTTACAATCTGTATAATTCATTGACAAGCTGTTTACAAAATCCAGGGCGATTAGGAACATATCAGTTCCATGAAAATATAGAACAGACATCCAATAAAGTAATATATTTGCAGGCAAAATGGCCTTAGACCGGAATTGCATAAACTATGAAGTCACGTCAGAAAATATCATTCCTGAATTTGTTAATAAAAGGTAAGAAAACACTTAACCAACATTATTGTACTCATATCACCTGCTAAGATAATATAAAAGTTGAACTCAAAAGAACTCTGCGAAACATTTTAACAAACCTATATCGAGACACACATTGATGACAGCAAAACTAAAAGAAATATCCATTAATCCCAATTTACACTTACAGTCCAAATTATCTTTCCTTTTTTTCCCACAGTATAGAACTTGCAATTCATTTTCCTGTACAATTCAATTTCAAAAGGAAAGGAAGAGCTTTAACGCATAAGGCACAGCTAAAACTGAGTTCACCTCAAGAATATTAGCGCAGACAGTAGCAGCAATGGCCTTGGCGGCATGAACATTCTCGCCAGCGATTATTGTCAAGTTAGTAATAATTGGTTTCGAGTTAAAAGTGAGCTCAGCTAACGCCGTCTTATACTGGCTAACTAACTCTTGCTGCTGCAGGTGTTGCTGCTGATGTGACACTGGTTGTGGCTCGTAAGCTCCACCGTCGCCACGGGTCAAATCATTGGTGTCGGAATCATTGGACCGGAATCTCAAACCAGACGCGGGACCAACTGGGTTCGCTCGTTGAGAAAAAGGCCGGATATTAGGGTTCGTAGTGAGGTCTTCAGTTAACCGTGGTTTTTTCAAACCAGGTTCTCTTGATCTATCAAATGATCTACGCGGATTCTCCATATAAGCAAATCAAAAACCCTAAATTCCTAAATCGATAATCACTCTTATTTTCATGTACAGTCAAATTAGCAAATCAAATAACCAAAAAGGGGAAAAATTACAATAATACAATAGCCTAAATCGAATCTTTAAAAAAAACTCCAAAACCCTATACAATAAGGGAACAAAATAAAACCCTATGGATTATCATATACAACAAAAAAGAAGAAGAAGACTTCTAATTCTAATTTCGTTTCCAATTATAATTCTATCTTCTAAAGATAAAGGAGCAGAGAATTCCGATCAAAAGGAAAAATGCAGAGAAATTATTTTAAGAAAGAAGAATTTGAAAGAAGAGGGAGAGAGGCAGGGTGGAGATTAATGAGAAAGGAAGAAGGTTAAAGGGTTTAATTGTAAATTTGGAGAGTGATTGTTAAAATAAAGGTTAGTCCAGAAGGTGAGTTGGAGGGCTTAAAATTTGAAACGGAAAATAAAAAATAAAAAACAAAAATAAAAAAAGGTTTAGGATTTTATTTTATGGCCTTCTTTGGGCCCAGTGAATGATAGTTCCAAATCAACCCAGCACTGGGTTTGATCCAAAACAAACCCAACAATTATTTGTAAATAGATATCACAATTATTTATTAATTAATAATATTTTTTATTGAGTTTATATGACCCATTAATCGGGTTTCAACTCAGTTGGAAAATTATCAAAAAAAAATCATTTTATTTTTTAACCAATAAAAATTTATCTATAATTAGATTTGAACCAAAGACACCGTGCATTTAAAACTTTTTCAATTTACTATCTAAATTAAGCAATTTTTTTATTTTTACATGAAACTTTAATAAATATATTTTTATATGCTTTTCATATATTTGTGTTTATATTTCGTTTAACTCACAATTTAATTTAATTTTTTTATTTTAATTATGTATATATTTCACGTATTATTATTAATTATTTCCAAACGCACCTTTGAATTCCAAACACAAGATTTTCGTATGAATACGCGTGTGGTAAGATTTTTAGTATTTATTATATATATTGTATTATAAAAATGGTGAAAAATATTGAATTTTTTGCAATTTGTGATGTTAACAAAATTTAAATTTTCCATCAAGGTGAAATATTCGCGTGGAAAAACATGTACATTCTAAACATAAACGAAACTTCATGTAACATCTCATACTCGACCCGATCGTTGGGTTCGAGCTACAAAATGTTATATTCATTCTCGAAGCAACAACGATCGATTACAAACAAATTTCATCGTTATTCATTAATTTATAAGTATTACAAGTGTAAAACATGATATATTTTCATTTTCAGGTCATATAATAGCTTACGAAAACTCAAAATCATCCTGGGGCCAAACTAGGACTAAACTGAAATGTTTTCAGAGTATACAATGTGGGTGTTGCAACTTCCAAGGCTTGGTGTCACGACATTGAAGACAATATTCGAGCTTCCTAACCCGAGGATCAAATTATAAAGTTTTCAAAATAAAATCGGGTCGACGTTGCAACCTCAAGTATGGGACATCATGACGAGATGGCCTAATGTCACGACATTCAAGATGCAAAGTCGTGACATCCATGGCAAAATACTAATCCCCTATTTTCCAATTATAACAACTCAACATACATAACAACCATGGGCCTCAAGGCTCCAATTCAGCTATTTCAACATTAAAACTTACTTAAAACATAGTTACCCAAGCATCAATATCAATTCCATACATGATTATAAACAAACTCACATATTCACATCTTATATACAAACCAATTTTTACCATTTCTAACATTGAGTAAAACATCCTTAAGTACACCCCATTGACAAAATGGAAAGGACTATACAAACTTAGGTTGAGTCGATGTTGTTGTCTGGATGCCGACTTCACTTCCTCGGAGCTTCGAGAGTACATGTACTTGCACACGGAACAAACAAGCTGTATGTTGAGCAAATAGGCCCAATGGTACATTTATGATTCAAGATACATATAACATAAGCATTCCTTCCTTCATCTTCTTAGCGAAAAAATCAAGAAAGAAAGGAAAAATTCTGCGTTCTTTTCAGTTCTGGTTTCAACAAGCTAGCAAATAAGACCAATTGGACATATGAAATTGAGGCTCAAATGATTAATAATTAAGTTACAGCTTTTAGTCTATTAATTATAAACTCATTTATTCATGAAGTCATTCCACTATAGTATCGTGATTGAGCTCTCCTTATTGACATACCATTATGAAAGCAACTTGATTAGTGCTCGTCTAATGACCTTGTCATAAGTGTGTTACTCTCATAAGATATCCTTAATCTCTTTAGGATAATATTCTTTCTCTCAATATGATCCTATTTTATTTCATAGTAATCATTACATCTTCCTTCATGAAAGTCAATTACTATCAAGTAATAATCAAGTCATTCATCATAATGATAAATAACTAGTGGCCACGTTTACTTTTCATCAACCATGTAATGCCAATAAGAGGATATCATTTACCCATGTCTCAGGCTATGAATTCCACTATTGTGAATGATGCTACGTACTACAGAAGTTGTATACTCAACGCACAAGCATTTGGTTCCTTATCTTTTTGAACTCAAGTTTTTACTTACATCAAAGTATACGAGTTACGCATGCATAGTTCGTAATCCACTCAAGATTTAAGTATGTCACACTATGAACATCACAAGTGAATAAATCCCTAAATAGATTCAGGATCTATTCTTCTTGGATCTTGTCCGATGTACTTTCAGTTGCATCATGTCTTTATCTTTTGAGAGTCATCCGCTCCGATACCTATGAAAAAAGTATCTCCCCAATTGGACTTTTTAGACAACATATTAGTCTTTCAATCAATTTGCTCATTTTCGTTTAGACTAAGGAAGGTTCATCTATTAAATAAGTTGTCTTTTTGTATTACAATCTGACCACATAATACCAATTAGTATTAGTTTAAATATTAGACAACCAGTGAATAACATTTGCTCTATTTTGCTTTGCGTGCAAAAACCACATGAGGACAATTATACAAAGTATATTAATGTAATCCATGAACTTATTTTATTAATCAATCTGTTCGAAAAAATTACAAGTGTACTTAGACGAAATACTACACTTAGGGCACTAGATCCAACAAAGTGATAATTGAGGAAACCAATAATACTTTGCATGGTAACAATGTTTCTTCTAGAAAGAATGTTGTAAAATTTATGAATAGTAATGAAGAGAGATCTATATCCTTACTTTGCTACTCATAAAATCATAGCTCTCCCTTACAAGTGAGACCTACTGTAAATGTAACAGCCCGATTTTCAATGGTGTCAAAAATAGTGATTTTGGGATCACAACTTCGACAAGTTGAGTCGTTAAATTTATTTATTAAATACTTACGACTTCGTTATTATCGTATTAAAGTTTATTTATGAGATTTTAATGTTTAGATAATTAATGAAGTAGAAAGAATTAAATTGTAATAGGTGCAAAAGTAGAGATGGTTAATTAGAAGGGCCAAATGAGCAAATTGACCAAAGGTATATTAGTGGGTGATTTAACATGAGGTGAATTTAATAAAAATAGAGTTTATTAAGACTAAACAAGTAGTTAATTAAGTCAATTAAGAAAATCTTAAAATTTACCATTTTGCCATTAAGTATATAAGTAAAAATTAAGAAGAAAAGATGAAATTCTCATCTTTTTCACTTTCTTCTCCACGGTAAGAACAAGAAAACTAGGGTTTGGTGTTCTAAACTTTTATCTTTGATTTGGGTAAGCAAACTTTGATCGTTCTTAGTAATTTTTATGTTTTTTAGTCCGTATTAGCTTAATCTAGCTTATGTAAGGACTAATTTATGAATCTGTCAAATGTTATGAAACTTGAAAATATTGAAAATGTTTTTTCTTGAAAGTTTTTGCTGTCTTTTAATGTTTATTGTTTGGGTTAGATCTTTTTGTAAAGTGATTTTTGATGAAATTAGGGTTTAAGGGTGAAAATGATGAAATTACATGTATTGTTGTGAAAATAAAAATGTGACGGGGTGGGATAAAAACCATAGGAATTCGGCTAAGGTTGGTTGTGTGAGAGAATGGTTATTTTGCATGTTTTTGTGTTGAAAGGACTAGATTGAATAAAAGGAAAATATTAGGGGTAAAACTATAATTTTCCCAAAAGAATCGAATTATGTTATATGATTTGATTAAGTGTTTTAATGCAAGAAATTTAATAATTTGTGGATGTAGACTACGTTCGTGCTACAGATCACAAAAAAGAGAATTAACAGATTAGTCCCTGAAGTCTTTCCTAAACTGCAATTCAGTCCGGTAAGTTCGTAATGTACATTTTACTTAACATTTACTTATATATAAGTAAATGTTCACCAAATTGGAAGCATTGAATTGAAGATGATCGAGGAAATGAAACAAAAGAGATAGTAGGCTTTATGCTGTTGAAAAGTACTGACGCGATGGTTGGGGCACCGCAAATGTTACGAGTCCTCGACAGCTCGTGTGAGCAGCATCGTGATTCGAAAAGAGATATGAATCCTAAATGGATTATAAACCCTTCGATGGCTAGGACATTTGCTTATTGCAATACTCCCGACAGCTCGTATGAGCAGTATTGTTAGGGGACAGTTTATAGATAGACACCGTGACGATGATTGGGGTACCGCATATGTTACGAGTCCCCGACAGCTCGTGTGAGAAGCATCGGGTATTGGTAATAGAAAGTTATAGACATGGAAATGGAGTCGTATTTAACTTAAAGAACTAGGGGAATATCATGGCTCGATGAAGCTATTGTTGCTTATTACAGTATTGGTAATTACTTAAACTATCGAACTTACTAAGTTATGAAGCTTACCATAGTTATTGTTGTTGTTTTGTAGATTATTTTGCTGATTGAAGATCGGATCATCGTCATCTCATTGAAGTCACACTATCGCGGAGTTGTTGGTAGTTTTTGCATCACTTGGTCTTATGGCATGTACTAGGATGATATTATCTTTTGTTTTTGTATTAGAGATGATAAACCTTAATATGTTGAATGTGGTTATGTATGAAGTGCAAATTTGGAGCATAAACTTAAGCTACTATGTAGAGACTTGGAAATCATGTATGTTATGTGATGGCTTAAATGCATAATTGGAGTTGTGTATGTTTGAGTTGTTAAACTTGTGTTTTGGCATAATTCTTGTGTTTTGGCATAATTCTTGAGTTTCTACATACTTGTTTCGATAGAACTTAGGTATGTATCAGTAGAAGTACAGGGTAGGAGAGAGGTTGTTTATTGACTTGGGTTGTTTCAGTAGTTGAATTGCGAGTATCGGTAGTTTTATGTCTTGATGTATCAGTAGTTTGTGTACTTGTATCGGTAGAAGTTGCAGGGAGAGAATTTTTACTCTCTGAAGATGCATTGTATCGATATAAGTTATACTAGTATCGGTAGAACTAGCACAAGTACTGTTAGAAATCTGCACAGTTTCTAAACTTGTTTACTGACTTGGCTACTATCGATACTTGTCCATCAGGTATCGGTAGAAGTCTCCAAAAAATTGGAAATGTCATTTTTTCGCTTGTTGAATTGCGTTTATGATTGAATGACATTATTTATAATGTGAGAAGTGAAATTCTTTAATAAATAAAGCTGTATAATGTGATATTAAAGATGAACAACGATAAATGAATAATAACACACCAGAATCCTAATCGGTGACGGTATTCGAGTTTTTGGGTGTTATAACAAATGAAAATGATGAAGGTATGAAGATGAAGAATAACTAGGTCACATTGATACAAGACTTTTTAAGTTACCAAACATGATAAGGATATTCATGAATACTTTGGTGATCCACGTGATCTATCTATAGAAGAACGAGATGCTACGTAATCTTTGTCGTTCCAAGATTTAGAAATGCAAGTGTAACATCCTATACCTAACCTAAATGACAGGTCCGAATATAAGATGCCACATTGATTGTCGGAGTCACCCAAATAAAACAAATTCAAAATGGACCATTTATCATGCATAATTAAAATTTTAAATTCAAAATGATTAAAACATAATTCAAAGATGCCTTGCTCATTTATAATGAATAAACAATAACCCAATGAAAATTGGCTTAAGAATGAAATTTGGGGCCCAAAATATAAAAAATAGAATAGTAAGTCTCGAGACTTAAGGTACAAGTCTCGATATTGATAACCTATAAAGCATAAAAATTGAAATTATCTACCAACTCTTGAGACAGTGTGTGCAAGTCTCAACACCTAGTAATCAAGAATTGATGCTTATTCATCCCATTTGCAAAAATAGACCAAGCTTTGAATAAGTCTAAAAACGTATTCATACTAGTCTCGAGACTTAATCCCAAAAATATTGAAAATACCATTTTAAACTATTCTAACATGCTTCAAAATGGACCTAAACATGTATAAAAATTTGTGCATACATTAAATATATCAATCTGAAGTATGAAACACAAAAATTCTAAAAAAAAAAATGCTTAATAAAAATTTAACTACCTAACTAAAATTTCATGCAAAATTATATATTATTTATCATCAAATTTGATTCTAAAGTTCATTTATAAACTCAATTAGATACCAACATACCATATATGTCCAAATAAATTAAAACATTAAAAAAAATCCAACAATATATTAATATGAGATCCTTACATTTTTTTAATTGGGATAAATTCCAAAACTATACATGAATTATGGTTTAACGTGCAATTGTATACATAAATTTTAATTTTGTATAATTTTATACATGAAATTTTGATTTGATCTAATTCTTATAAATTATTAACACAATTATTGATATAACATCTTTTTATGTTTATATATGACAATAAAAAATAATTATATTTATTCAATATAAAAATAAATTGATATAGTTATTTCTTTAAATGTATATGATTAAATCAAAATTAAAATTTTAAGTATATATTTGAATCACAACTAAAATTTTACGTGTATAATTATATCAAATTAAAATTTATGTATACAATTACATATTAAATCAAAGTTTATAATTTTAATATTTGTCCTTTCTTTATTTAATTTAATAAATTTCCCGTTTGAAATTTTAAACCGTCCATTCTCACCTTCTGGACTAACCTTTATATTAACAATCAATCTCCATATTTACGATTAAACTCCACCCGGCTTCTCTCCCTCTTCTTTCAAATTATTCTTTCTAAAAATAATTTCTCTACATTTTTCTTTTGATCGGAATTCTTTGTTCCTTTATCTTTAGAAATTAGAATTATAATTGGAACTGGAATTGGAATTCGAATTGGAATTAGAAATCTTCTTTTTCTTTTTTGTTGTATATGATAATCCATAGGGTTTTATTTTGTTCCCTTATTGTATAGGGTTTTGGATTCTTTTTAAAGTTTCGATTTAGGCTATTGCAATATTGTAATTTTCCCGCTTTTTTGGTATTTTGATTTGCTAATTTGATTGTAAATGAAAATAAGAGTGATTATTGATTTAGGAATTTAGGGTTTTTGATTTGCTTATATGGAGAATCCGCGTAGATCATTTGATAGATCAAGAGAACCTGGTTTGAAAAAACCACGGTTAACTGAAGACCTCACTCCGAACCCTAATATCCGGCCTTTTTCTCAACGAACGAACCTAGCTGGTCCCGCCTCTGGTTTGAGATCCCGGTCCAATGATTTGACCCGTGGCGACGGTGGAGCTTACGAACCACAACCAGTGTCACATCAGCAGCAACACCAGCAGCAGCAAGAGTTAGTTAGCCAGTATAAGATGGCGTTAGCTGAGCTCACTTTTAACTCGAAACCAATTATTACTAACTTGACAATAATCGCTGGCGAGAATGTTCATGCCGCCAAGGCCATTGCTGCTACTGTCTGCGCTAATATTCTTGAGGTGAACTCAGTTTTAGTTGTGCCTTATGCGTTAAAGCTTTTCCTTTCTATTGAAATTGAATTGTACAGGAAAATGAATTGCAAGTTCTATACTGTGCGAAAAAAAGAAGAAGATAATTTGGTTTGTAAGTGTAAATTGGGATTAATGGATATTTCTTTTAGTTTTGCTGTCATCAATGCTCGTCTCAATCTAGGTTTGTTAAAATGTTTCGCAGAGTTCTTTTGAGTTCAACTTTTATATTATCTTAACAGGTGATGAGAGTACATGTTGGTCAAGTGTTCTTTTTTTTTTTTCCTTTTATTAACAAATGCAGGAATGGTATGTTCTGATGTGACTTCGTAGTCTATGCAATTCTGGTCTAAGGCCATGTTGCCTGCAAATATCTTCCTTTATTGGGTGCCTGTTCTATATTTTCATGGATCTGATATGTTTCTAATTGCCCTGGAATTTGTAAACAGCTGGCCATGAATTATAGAGATTGTAAACTTTACAGGCATATGTTGAAATGGAATATGAAGAGTTCATTTGTTGTGAAACGTATATCTAATGAATTGTATTAGGTTTGGAATCTCTTTAAGCTAGTATTCCCTTTAGCTGGGGTTTTCTCACATCAATTTCCTTATACGGTCACACATTTGTTCATCTCCATTTCAGTTTTCCTTCTCAAGCGAGTATAGTGCTTTCCTATTTATATGTCATCATCTTTTGCTAGCAATCTTTTGTTATTCTACTCAAATTTGGTTGGTGATACGAGTAAATAGAACTAGAAATGCTAACACCATTGTGAATGCTTAAGTTGAGCACCCTGTTATTCTGGCACTCTTTGATTTTCCATTGGCAAATGGTAAAAATCTGCTTTCCAAGTCTACAACGTATATAATGGTGCCTCAGATTTCTTGGATCTGAAAGAATGCCTTTTCTGAAATGGAGCCATTTATTAAGGCTGGAAGCTGGTAGCAAGTCATGAAAAACAGGGGATAAACTGAAATCATAAACAGATAAGGTGGGGTCAGATTTTAGGGAAGTGAAATTAAACACCTAAGTTGATGAGGTAAAAGGCGGTCAACTCTGATAGCAATGGATTCGAAAATGCTGAAAATCTTAGTGAAAGTTTTTACTTTTACTTTTTACTTTCATTATGAGGAGAATGAAAGTTTTGGTTCATCCTATTTTTCTGTTTGCAATCCTCATCCCTCCCTCAACTGTCTTTCTTTTCATTACAGCATTGCTGATAGTATGGATGTGATTATCATTTTGGCGAAGAATTAGCCCAATGAAGGTTGCTTTTGTGGTTTGAGAGCTAATAAAAAATGACTTTGCAGGTTCCCAGTGACCAAAAGCTGCCATCACTCTATCTTTTAGATAGTATTGTAAAGAATATTGGGAGAGACTACATTAAAAGTTTTGCTGCCAGATTACCAGAGGTTAGGATTTCATTTTTTTTCCTTTGGCTCCAGTGTTGCTCTCAGGGCATCTAAGAAAATGTCTTGTGATGTGCTTATGTTTGTTGTCTGAGAAACTACAGAAGAGTATGTTGTGAAAAAGATCATATCCTTTAACAAAGATCCATTTTTACTTTGTGCTCAGAGTCTTAAACTTTTCCAAATGCTGAAAACTTCTTTTTATGTAACTTCTGTGTTTATCTAGAATGTGTTCGAAGATTATGCTATGGAAAAGATTATATCCTTTAGCAAAGATATTCATTTTTACTTTGAGCTCAGAATCTCGTACTCCTCCAAATGCTGAAAACTTTTTCTTCTGTTACTTGTCTGTTTATCTAGAACGTGTTCGATACTCATGCTGCAAGCATAATGGTGTTTTACATTTTGACTGCTGGTTTAGGTGTTCTGCAAAGCATATGAACAAGTTGATCCTCCCTTGCATCAGAGTATGCGACATCTTTTTGGTACTTGGAAAGGGGTTTTCCCTATTCAGACTCTCCAGGTGATTGAAAAGGAACTTGGCTTCACTCCTTTGGTAAATGGTTCATCTTCAGGAAACACAACATCTGGAACAGATTCACTATCACAGCGTCCACCACAAAGTATTCATGTGAACCCAAAGTATCTAGAGAAGCAGCATCTTCAACAATCAAGCAGGGTGAATTTGATATTCCTCTTTTTTCTTTTTGGCCTGATATTGATTTGATTTTATTCAGTTTATTTCTGAAGCAATTATTGAGGTTTGACCTTGCTTACAAAAAGCAAGCATTTTTAATTTTTTTCTCAACCTATTCTTTTTCTTCACCTTGCATCTTTAAAGATTCATATCCAAAATTTTAAGAGTCCCTCTATATCTTCCCTTTCTAGTCCTTCAGGGGATCATCTGTATCAATGCATGACCCTTGCCATGTTTTTTATTTCTTCTCATAATCATCATGTCCATTTCAGCTTTTAATATATGTACTATAAGGGGTTTTCTTTTGATTTTGTTTTATGTGATGAAGGGAAAAGGTATGGTCAATGATATGGCTGGGACTTTGGCCAACTCAAAGGAGGAGTCTGAGGAGTGTTTTAAAGTATGTTATAGTCTATTTATTCTATTATCACTTTCTGCCGTTATCTTAAAATTATCAGCACATTCAGTGTTCTTGTATAGACATGTTTAATGAGCCTGTTGTGAGAAGAAGATCATTTCTGTTGGTGATTATGACTATTGTTCTGACCTTTTACAGATTCCTGGCATAGAAGTTAGAAGAACCAGGGGGAATGTTACTGATCAGGGGCTTGATGCGCCTTGGTTTAGAGCTACGAGCAGTGTTACTGAGACTATTCCCAGCCAGAGGAATGGTTTCAACGTTAAGCATGGATCTCAAAATTACTCAGCATCCAAATCTGTGAATGCTGATCCTCGTTTACACCGAACTCACAATATTTCTGGTAGAAACAGCAGTGGGTTGTCTAGCAGCTGGAAAAACTCTGAGGAGGAGGAGTTTATGTGGGAAATGCACTCTAGGTTGTCTGAACATGATGCAGCCAACTTCTCTAATAACTTGAGGAAAGATTGTTGGACTCCTGATGTTTCAGAAAAAATGGTAAGCTTGCATGAACAGTAATGTAATATAATGCGTTACTCGAAACCTTTGTTACATGCAAGAGAAACATTATGGTTGTTTGATTATTTACCCTTTTTTCTTTTATAGTTTTCTTTCTTTTGTTTCCTCTAGGATTTTTTTTCCTAAAGTATTTATAACCAGGGTTACATTTTCAATGCCAGGATTTTCAAAGTCAGCTCCACAGATCTCAAAGCATTCATGATGTGGGGTCAAGGTTTGATAGAGAGACTTCAGCTGATGCATTATCCACTGAGCAGGACAAACCTTCTTTTGGGCGTCAGATTTCTACTTCATGGACAGATGGTTTGCCTGCTATTAGTTCAAGCCTTTCTGAGAGCTATTCTGCTAGTCTTGGTGGGTTGCCTACTTGTGCAAGTTCTTCCCTAGCCAGGATAGGAATACGACCACAAACAGGTTCATCCCATTTGGGAACCCCAGGCTTTGGGTTTTTGGCAAATGTGGCATCAGGAGCCACAGGTACTTCTGGAAAGCAGTGTTTTCAGTCTGTAGGAACTGCATCACCTCCTGAACTGTCGCCTATGCGCCGGCATTCACCTTCACCTTCATCTCCTGCATGCCACCCCCCTCAACAGCTACAGAAATTGGCTGGTCCAGATTATCAGCAAGCTCTTTCCCTGCCTCGGGCTGATCCCAAACCATCTATTTTTTCAGGAAAGTTGAATGTTGGGTCTCATAGAGACTCTCCTCAGACTTCTGCTCCGATTTCTTTGCATCCTAGCCGTCATTATCACATTTCACAGCCACCCCGACCAGACTCCGTGCAGGCTGAAACTTCTGGTCAGACTCAGAAGTCTCTTCTGTCTCAGATCTCTAAAGTAGAAGCATCCACAGCACTTGGAAGTGCATTGGAGCGTTCTAATCCACTTGCTATTGAAACTTCAGAACTACCAAGTACTAGTAGTCTATTAGCTGCTGTAATGAAGAGTGGAATCCTCTCCAGCACTTCATTTACTGGCAACCTTCCAACTAAGATTTCTCAAGATGTTGGGAAAATTTCACAGCCTCCTCTCCCAAATTGTCCTCCTGCTGTTTTTACAACCTCAGGCTCGATTGATGCTGCAATTTCATCAGATGCAACCCCTGATGCAATAGCAGGTACTCCGAATAGTTCCCAGGAAAAAGTAGAACAGCTGCCACTGCTTCCACCACCACCTTCATCTCTTGTTAGTAATGCCCCATCTCAAACTTCTGATGCTGAAAGCAAGGATACAAATCCAATAACTAACCTCCTGAGCTCATTAGTTGCAAAAGGTTTAATAACTGCATCAAAGAAGGATGCTGCATCTGTCCCATCCCTTCAGATGCCCAACCAAACACAGCAGAGCCCGGGAATCGAGAGTCCAAGTGAATCACTGAACAAGAGTTCGGATGTTCAAAGTTCATCTGATGCTCCTCGGCCCTCCACAATGGATGAGGTATCATATGCTGAACCTGCTCCAAAATGTTCAGTTACCCCACATCAGTCCACCTCAACAGAAGTAGAAAGCTTCATAGGTTTAGAACTCAGGCCAGATGTAATCAGAGAATTTCATTCATCTGTGATTGGTGGATTGTTGGATGACCTTCCACATTGTTGCAGCTTATGTGGTCTTCAACTTAAGCTTCAGGGACAGCTTGATAGACACTTAGAGTGGCATGAAATGAAAAAGAATGAATTAGGAGGTTCTGGCAGGGCATTGAGGGGATGGTACGCGAGGTCAGATGATTGGCTTGCTGGAAAGCCTGGGCAATTGGTATTGGATTCCACTGGTTCTCTGAACAAGATGGAAAATACAACAGAGAATGCTGAGCTTATGGTTCCTGCAGATGAAAATCAGTGTGCATGCTTGTTATGCGGTGAGCTATTTGAAGATTATTTTAGGCTGGACAGTGGTGAATGGATGTTTAAGGGAGCTGCATACTTGGCTATCCCATCAAAGGAGGGTGGGGTGGGAACTACTGATGGGAGTGCAGCCAATGGCCCCATTGTGCATGCAAATTGCATGTCAGAAAGTTCAGTTCAGGACTTGGGACTGTCTGGTGGTATTAAAGTGGTAAAGTACTTTGATTTGAATACGATATACCATTCTTCTGTATTAGTTCTGCTTTATTCAGGTTGTTTTCCCAATGTTTGTCACCTGATCATCACTCTTGACTTCTTGTTAGGAAATGGAAGAATAACACTGTAAGGTGAATGAATGGGGCTATCAGTTGCAGTGCCATCAGTAGTGCCCTGACCAAAGAATCCAGGTTTACTTTGTCCTTAGCTTAAATGTTAACATACGGCCCTTGTATGCTAATTTTTGTGGTGCTGAGAGTGTCTACCAGTGTTGTTGCTTTTATCGTTCCCATTTTTGTTTTCCTTCCTTTCAAAGATCAAAGTCTGATAGAAAGATAAGTGCATATAAATACCTCATAATTTTTGTCTTTTCGTGTTTGACATGTTGCTTTATATTAATAGTTCTTTTGCCCTTTTTTCTGGAGCGGATTTTTAGTTCATAAACTAGAAGGCTTTTTTCATATTCAGCTTTAAAATTGCCTATCATCATAGAGAATGTTTATCATCAAATATAGTGAACTCTAGGAACTAGGATTTTAGAATCTGGATTTGGATTTCAAAAATAATGTAAGTCGAGTTTTAATCCATAGATTTGTTAGATGCTTAGTATATAGTAATGAATTTGAAAATTTGAAAATGCTTTTAGATTTGACAAATTAAATGTTTTTGTATTTTTCTAAAATATATTATATTGAATCTAAACTAATTTGTCCATAATATTTGAATTTTATTATTACCAAAGTGAAATCCAAAATTTCAAATTCATATTCTCAAATAGAGCATGATAGAATGTAAGAACAAAGGAAATTGATCTTCTGTTTATTTGTTTGTTTATTATCCCCAGTTCAAGAGATGTTTGAGTTTATTATCTGATAAGGCAAGGCATATGTAAGTCGCTTGAACTAACGTGGTAACTTTTGGATTATTATTCTAACTTCAACCGACTTTAGTAAGTCGCTTCAACTAACATAGTAACTCGAAGTTAATGCGTGGGTTGACTGATTTAGCAAGGTTTGTTGTTATATGACTATAGCATCGACCTTGTCAAGCTAGCTACCGGCTGCTTTGCTTTTGCATGTTTGATCTCCAACCTTTCATGGAATTGAGTCTTTTAAGCTCATATTCTATGCAACACAAATTAGTAAAAACTTGACTAAAATAATTATAATCCTTTGTTGTAAAATTACGTACCAATGTTTTTAACTTGCCAGTGTAATTTCTTATTATATATCTGCCACTATGTGCCAAATACAGTAGACCAGATATGTATGTAGTGGGGTTCATTAGCTTCCTCAACTCCTCACCGCTGCTTTGATTACCTCACGTTGATGTACCTCTGATCATCTAACATGTCTTTGTAAATTGTTGAGGAAGAAAAACAAGCTTCCATCGTCTACATATTGAAGTTCATATTATTTGAACCAAATTGAAGTTCATAATGATATAAATGTTTTCTTGTATGAGACATAATATCCATAATAGTTACAGATTTAGATGACCAAATTGAAGTTCATATTGTGGATATTCTTCTACTTACACAGTTGCGTTTTACATTTGAGTCAAATTATTTGAAAAGGATGGGGGAGAAGGAAAAACATGTATATTGAAATTTTCATCATGAACTTGCCACCAATACATGACAAGGTTCGAGTAACATCAAATCCGTATCGATCAATTATTACACAAGAGGATTTTCGACAGAATCTTTTAAAAGGACTCTTAATCTGGAGAGGTTAGTGTACAATTATATCATTATGGGAAAACCTCCTAGTCTTGCCACCCACAGGTGTCGTGGTTAGACCAATTCGTCCATGCTTGTATAGGACGAGGTCAAATTAAATTTTCCAAGGAAATCACATTTTGAAAATTAAGTTTTAAAGAAACTATGTTTTGAATCCTTGTTTTTTTTTTTTATAAATTTAATTATTTCTATTTCATTTTTAATTTTACTGTACTTTCCTGAGTGGATATTACTCAATTCAGTCACACAAATTATAATAAATGTAGATTATTATAATAGATAACCAAAAAGGAATAATGGTCAATTGAGTCAATCAAGTAACATTTTTTTAGAGGGGAGCAGAAGTGAGAGCCCATAGTTAAGACGACTCCGATGATTAGTATCACCTAGAACTAGGAGGTCGAAATCAGTTGAGATACAACTTACGGTCAGGCATAGACGAGGAAGAACCCACTGACAGTAATATTACCAACACCCGTCTGTGACTTTCAAAACTACCACTCTTTCGAATATTAAACCTGACGGCTCCCACCGTGGAATCAGGAAGAGAATTAAAGGTGGATAATGGAAGTCCCTGTAGCAAGTGAGGATTCTCGACTCTCGAGGTTCAACTAGCAAACATACAACTACTAGCCCAACAGGTGCTGCTGGATTCAAGGTTGAGCAATTTCCAAATACTAGTAAGCTCCTCTAACTCCGGGACTTGGATTCAATGATGCACAAAGTCGAGCTGTCTCCACCAGTCAAGATGGAACAGATTATAGGAAGATTCCCATAGAGAGTAGTGATTCCCAACCCCCTGAATGTTTGTTCTGATTTGGAACTGTAGAGGGGCTCGTTGTTTGGATTTTTCAGTGGCAGTGAAAGATTTAGTAGTTGTCCACAACCCTGCTATTATGATAATTATCGAGACACGAGTTCGTGCTGGAAATGTTTCGCTCATCATGAATAAGTTCCCGCTGACGTTTGGACTGATACGAACACGTTGGTTTTCAAGGGGGGTATTTGGCTTTTATGGTGTTCAGACCTGGGGACCATTGGGGAAGTGAGCACCACAAAGCAAGAGATTCACACATTGGTTAAGGTAAGCCCTTCAGATTCCTGCTGGCTGTTATATGTTATTTATGTTAGCCCGAAATTTAAGTTTAGACGTAAGGTCTGGGATAATCTGAAACATGTTTGGCAACATCGTCGGTTACCTTGGCTTATGGCTGGCGACTTTAACAGAGTCTTAGCTAGCCATGATTAAAAAGGTGAGAGATCTATCTCCCTGTATCGGATTAGAGAATTTCATAACTACCTTTTGTAATATGATTGACATGGGCTTCAAAGGACCCCGCTTCACGTGGTTTTATCTTCGCTCTGCTGGTCAGCTTATTCAAGAGCACATTGACTTGGTTTTTACAAATCCTGAATGCCACCTTTTGTATGGTGATGCTGTAGAGAATCATGCCACTCGTACAAAATCTGATCATAGACCTGTTCTGTTAAACCTATTCTGTAAACCTTTACGTCCAAACACTAAACCTGTGCGTTTTTAGAAAACGTGGCTCGACCACCTGGATTTTTCGCACATCTTAAAGTCCCTTTGGGAAGAGACTAGGGAACCCTCTAGTGAATTCTATTAAATGTTTGATAGAGTATCTTAATCAGTGGAATCGTTCTACTTTTGGCAATGTGTTCCACAGAAAAAAGAAACTCATGGCTAGACTTGGAGGGATTGAAAGAGCCTTGGAAATAAGCCTGAATGATTTCTTGGTTAACCTCCAAGAAAATCTCACCAAGGAATACCAAGACACTCTCAAGCAAAAAGAGGACTTGCTGGTTATGGAATCTAGTGTCAACTGGGTTATCCAAAGTGAGAGGAACACGAGGTTTTTCCATCTCATTACCTTGAAAAGACAAAGTTACAATAGGATTGATGGATTAGAAAACACTAATGGAGATTGATGCACTAACAAAAAGGAGATTGAGTGCATCATCAATTCTTTCTTTTGTGATCTCTATTGCTCTTCGAAAGAAGAAGTGCCGCTTAATATCATAAATTCCTCTCTATTGCTCTTGGCTAATGATATACGTGTTCTCGACAGATCAGTTTCGAAATTCATAGGGCTATTTTCTTATTTATTCCCTACAAAGCTCCCGGCCTGATGGGCTTCACCCTCTGTTTTACTAGAAATGTTGGGAAACCGTCAAAGGTAAAGTGATTGAGGCGGTCTGCACTGCGTTTAATAGTGGGAAGATTCCTGAGGAGATCAATGATACACTTATTTCTCTGATCCCGAAATAAAATGCCTCGACCAAAGTCCAACAGTTTCGCCTGATCAGTTTCTGTAACACCTCTTACAAAATTATTACAAAAATTTTGGTGTTATGCCTCAGACCTTTTCTTGATAGGCTAGTCCCTCCTGTACAAGGTAGCTTCATTTGGGGTCGTCAAACCACTGATAATACCATCGTTGTGCAGGAAGTGTTCCATTATTTCAAGAGATTAAAAGGGAAAGTTGGGTCAATGATTGTTAAACTTGATATGGAGAAAACTTACGATAGAATTAGATGGGACTTTATCCAAAAGGTGTTATGTTTTTCTAATTTCCCCTCGAGTTGGACCAATCTTATTCTAAATTGTATCTCCTCAGTTTCTATGACCATCCTGGTGAATGGTGGTAAGCTTAATAGCTTTAAACCTTCAAGGGGGTATTAGACAAGAGGATCCTTTATCCTCGTACATTTTCATCCTTTGCATGGAATACCTCAATCTCTTTATCTGCAAAGCTGTAGAAACAAAATTGTGGAAGGGCATCCGTACCTCAATTCAAGGACCTACTCTCTCCCATCTGTTCTTCGCTGATGATGTAATTTTCTTTGCCAAAAGAGATGAGAGATTGGTTGGCGCTATAAAAGGTGTTCTTTAAGAGTTCACTCGGGAATCTGGGAAAAAGTTAATCTCACTATAACCCTTTTTATCCAGCCTAAAAGATAAGACTGGATCCAGAAGGTTACTACCGTAATTTTACCCTCACGCAAATTGATAATCCAAATTCATTCACACACATACATATTTATTATATATATAGTTTATATTTTAAATTAAATAACCAATAAATTTTGAAACAAATACTAAAATCCCAAGTTTAAAACAACTTACAATCCCAATAAAATAATAAATAATATAATATACGAAAATCCCCAAAATAACTTATACGAAGTAATAATAGATACTGAAATAAAATATAAAAAATAAAACACATGCCTCCGAGTACCAAGTTACCTATGTTTCAAGTATCTATAAAAAAGACTGTAGGGAAATGAGCTAAAAAGCCCAGTGTGTTTTTAAAGAACATACATCCTATTACATTATCACAACAATATTATAACACATAATGTAACCACAAAACATGATACAATCACAAGCATAATGCAATGCACTCATACTCCAACACACCAACATAGTGAAGAGGTTCCCCAAAACCCCTTCCCAACCAATTGTCACCAATCGCAGTGTGGTTTTACTATCAGCTGATTGAAAGGGTGATAACCATGTCTTCCACGATACAAACTCAACTCATGAGCACACAATGGTATGATCACATGCATATCTCAGTCTCAATCTCAATCTCATGATATTACACATATATTAGAGTTCAAAATATTTTTATCACAATGTATTAAGTTAATCACATACTAATAGGCATGCATGACAAAATCAACATGCTTTAATACAACTTAAAACACAATCATACCATTTCCACAACACAATATAAATCATTTCATTGATATCATAACTCAGAATCATCATAAAATATTACAATACAATCATCGCATGTAATAGGCTATGTAGCAATTAGAAACACACCTCTAGAAACTGAAGCTCTAATGACGAGAAGGTCGTCTACCACGTATTGATCTAGCACCGGGTCTAACGGGATTAGAACCTGCAATCACAAACTTAATATTAACACTATTCTTATGCCACCAACTAAATACAAATACTAAACCAAAAATAACTCACGTGTAACTCTTGGAGCGAGTGCAGGAGCAGGCTGCAAAAGTTCGGCCTCGGAGTCGTGATCACCTAAACACAAATATCTCATATTAGATTTCCCAAATAAAACCTCTTAATACATACTAAGTATAAAAATAATAATAATATAGCTAAAATGAGGGTTTCAGGTTCGAATTTGACAAAACGGACGGTGGAAACGGACTA
The DNA here is from genome assembly GCA_039519145.1 of Kokia cookei. Classification (NCBI taxonomy): domain Eukaryota; kingdom Viridiplantae; phylum Streptophyta; class Magnoliopsida; order Malvales; family Malvaceae; genus Kokia; species Kokia cookei. The sequence continues at coordinate 9,392,558 of CM076900.1, read as the reverse complement.
AAGACGTCGAAAATGGCAAGATAAAGTTTCTAAAAAAAAGTCAACGATCAACGCTCAACAGTCAATGATCGATCAAAGTCAACGGTTCGGTTCAATCAAAATCAACGGGTCAAGTTGGGTCACACGGTTTGGGTCAAGCTTGTGTTAAGTGGGATCGGGTTAATGTTTGGTTTAAAGGTTTGGGTTAGGGTTTGGGTCAAAGATATGGATCACTTGGTTTGGGTTAAAGGCTAAGGTTTTAGGCCATAATCCACCTTGGGTCACCACTTGGCTTTGGGTCACACACCAGGCCTAACTTTCCACACTTAATAGATTGAAGAAATTAGGGTTTCATAACCTTAAACGATTCCACCACAACCCCCATGACGAAACGACGAACGTACAACGACAACGCCACAACAAAATCATAAAGAAAACCCCAAAACAAGCCCACAACTCACCAAAAGTAAGAATGGTCACTAGCACGGAGAGAAAGGGATGGCAACGCAAAATCGAAAGGTTTTATCCTCGATTCACACAAACGGCGGCGATTAGGGAGGTTTGGAATGTGGGGTTTTGTTCGCACAAGCACAAGGAAGGGATTGATGGGAGCGGTGCACAACACAAACGACGACAAGACTTTGAACGACACTTCTCAAAAAAGGAAAGGGAGAGAGGGAAAGATGAAGTTTCGGCTGAAGGGAAAGAGAAAAATGGGAGAAGAAGGGTCATAATGGGTTTAAATACTCAAAGAAAATGGCAAATATCTCGGAGGCCCTCACACAGCCTTAGGGTTTACAAATTAACTCATAACTTTACCAAACTAGCAATTTGATCTCGAAATTCCCAAATTGACCCACTAAAGTTTAAACGCAAGTCAATTAAGTCCTTTAACATTCAGAATTTACAATTTCAACCCTCAAATTCTTAAAATCATTAATTAAGTAGCTAAATTTAAAATTAGGGTGCTACACTCGCCAAATCTAAGATTTTGTTCTCCAAGAACACTGGTCGAACTCAACGATCTAGAGTTATTGAGAGCTTGAATTTTGGGAGCACTGATGATCTGAGTCGATACCTCGGTTTCCCGATCTACTCGAGTAGAGTTTAAAGAAGTGATTACAACTTTATAGTGGATCGTGTTCAGGCAAAGCTTAGTACATGGAAGAGTAGTTGTCTATCAAAAGTGGGTAGACTTACTTTGATTCACTTGACTCATGCCACCGTTCCTAATTACTATATGCAATGCCAAGCCCTTCCAATCAGTGTTTGTACGAACCTCGATAAAACAAGTAGGAATTTCTTATGGGTGACTCCGATACTAAGAAGAGAATACACTTCCTTAAATGGAGCAAAGTGACGAAACCTAAAATTGAGGGGGGGTCTGGGCCTATCTTCCACTAAAGATAAGAATCAAGGTTACTTAATCAAGCTTGGTTGGAGACTAATCCATGAGCCAAATAAGCTATGGGTTAGAACTCTTTTTTGCAAATATGTAGAAGACCGTGGCTTGGTTAAACCCCCTATTGATGCTTCCTCAACTTGGAAAGCTTTAAGTAAGGTTAGGCCTTTGTTATAGAAAGGTCTTAGATGGATTGTTGGGGATGGGACTAATATTAATGTCTGGCATGATAATTGGTCTGGTTTGGGTCCAATCTAATTCGTGGTAGTGGGGATGCTGAATAGAGAAGAGGAGGACCTCACCTTTAGACAATTAAGCGCCCGTTTAGTTGTATTTTAAGAATGGACTTTTTCATTAAATAAGTCCTTTTGACTTTAAAGAATACTGAACAAGCACCATTTGGGGTGCTTTTTTTGACTTTTAAAACGAGCTTTTTGGTCCATTAAAAAAGTTAAAATATTCGTCAGTAGCAGGCCAAACGGTCTTTTAGAAAGGTTAATTACTTTTTTAGCCTCAAAATTAGACACGGGGCACCAATTTCTTCTTTTTTCTTCCATAATTTTTCTGCTCTCTTTTATTTCCTTCCTTCTTCCCTTCCATTTTCTTCCCTTCTTCCATTTTCAACAAGTTTTTTTATAAACTTTTCTCTTCTTCATCTTCTTTAGCTCCAACAGATTTTAGCTGCTGTGATTCTTCATAATTTGGTAGCCTCCTCACTCTTTCAGTAGCCTCTCTCTGGCACTAACCTGTGCACCCATCATCTCCTTCTCCGGTAAGTGCCCACATCAAAAAAGAAAATTTAAAGCCTTTTCCTTGTTTAAGATTTTGTTTGTTTTTTCATTGGTAACTTGTGGTTGTCTTCGTCGGCATTTAACAAACACAATTCCTAGCGTACATCTATGTGACTAGGAATGGGGTTTACGATGACGCTATCCCCACTCTGTAATAACGTTCTATTCTACTTCTTGCATTTTAGTAGTTGCTACCAATGTTATACTGTGGTTGAAGTACTCAACAAATTCTTGGTCATCAATTTTCTAAAAAAAAATGAAAAGGAAAAACAGAATTTTACTACTCTCCATATGCATATAGATATGTGTAATGTAAACAAATAACTTTAAATTTTGGAGATATCAAGTTGTAATAAGTGCATATGATCTATGCGACTAATTTCACCTGATACATACTGCTAAGTTAAACCCTTCAACAAATATGCAGCTCCAGAAGCTACAGGATATGTAATAATTTAAGGAAAGACAGCTAAAGCATAACCCATATGTGTAATATAAACTAATAACTTGAAAATTTGGAGATATCAAGTTGTAATGTATCAGGTGAGAATTTTCAATTTTTAAATTTTATTTGTTCATAAAGATGGTGCAGTTTCTGTGTAATTAATATTAATTACTTAGAAATATTTAAAATTAATATTTCATATATTAAAATATTAACAATAAATTATAATAAATTATTTTTTATATTTTTGCTAAAATATCATAATATTAATTAATTTGAACAGTATTTAAATGTATATTTATTACTTTATAATACCATGTTTAAAATGAACATTTCATTTCACAAAAATATTTTTTGATAGCAATACTAAATAATCAAATATTAAACCAAACTTTTCAAAAGTATTTCTTCGTATTTTTTAAAGTAAAGGAATGTTAAATTAGGCCTAATAAAACTTTAGAAAGCTAGTGGTAGACCCCCGCTATCTATCAAGCTGCCACAGCCTCATTTGGAGAAAATTTTGAAGTATCCCTATCTTTGAAGAGGAAGGTCAAAGAGACTCTATGTGCTGGAATTTTTCAGCAGATGGGGACTTCAATCTAAGCAGCGTGTGCTTGCTGGCGGCTGGCTACAGCAATACTGTGATGATGAACCCAGAGGGCGAGTGGAAATGGATGTGGCGCCTCAATATCCCCCCAAAGCTTAAGTTTTTCATTTGGCAATGCCTCCATGAAATGTTGCCAAGTAGAGTTTTACTCAACAAGAGGGGTACGTCATTACCTCAAGAGTGCCCCTTGTGCCTTTCCTTCCCCGAAACTACAGAACACCTTTTGGGACATTGTAGTGTTAGTAAACGGTGGTGGGAGAGTTTGAATTCGGAAGGAAGTTCACGCTCCCTCGACTCCCTTTCCTGGAAAAGTTGGCTAAAGTGGAATGCCTCGACAAGACATTACCATGGTTCCCATTGTATACCTATGTTTCTGATATTTTGCTTCTGTTTGTGGGAAATTTGGTTGTATAGGAACTTTATTGTTTTTAACAAAGGAACCTGTAACCGAAATTTTACCAATCTGTCTTTCTGTAAAGCAGGTGAGTTCTTTGCTTTGGCTGGCTCTCTTAAACAAGTGCCCGTACCTAATACCTGCTGTTCGTTGGAACCCACTTTGTGTGGGCTGGCATAAACTGAATTCTGACGGGTCCTCGATAGGTAACCCCGGCACAGGTGGTGCAGGCACCATCATCAGAGATCATCATGGTGCTTGGGTTGTGGGGTCGTATAGATATATTCCTTTAGTGTCTAGCGCTGAAGCTGAATTATGGGGATTAAGGGATGGTCTTCAACGAAGCTTAACTAAACTTGAAGTCGAAGTTGAAGATCAATTTGTTTCAAGTTTTTTGACTAAAGCTGATATGAGTAACAGATTACTTGGTGGTCTTATCACTGATTGCAGATGTCTCCTTGATCATTTGGAACATATTCGCCTGTAACACACGTATCGAGAGATAAATAGGTGTGCAGACTTGATGGCCAGATTTGCTCAGACCCCCCCTGATTGTATTGTTCCTTTTGTAAAGGCTGATGCCTTGGGGTCTTTTTTGTATCGAAAAATGAGTTAATTTACGATTTAAGTCCTTTTCCAGATAGAAAAAACAAAAGAGTGGTAGTAGTAGAAAGACAAAATTTATAAAATATACTACTCAATAGTAAGGTAGAAAGGAAGAGGAATCAAGAAAAGGGTCGAGCTTCTCCTTTTTTAGGGACTTTTTTTTTTTTTTTTGCATATTGGACCAAATCGCAAATTTTTTTATGAAAACAGTGAAACACCAGTCATGAAATTGCAGCATCTCAAACTCAAACCCTTGATTTTACAGTCATTCATTAAGGTGCTTTTTGACTGTGTCAATTGCGTCACCGAAGAAAATTCTGCTGGTTTTTGGTAGTGATATAATTCACATATAACTGTCAACAAGCAAACTTGCTGATACGAAATGACTGAGTATATAAATATGGTCTTACATTACAATACAATACCAGCAGATAAATTATATTTTATGGCTTTTTGAAGGCCTTGGGGGCATTGGATAATATATAGATTCATACAACTTCCATAGCTGCAGAAATTCACACTAGTTTAGTATATTATTAATTTGTAATAAGTATATATAGATTGTTTCTAAGGCTTAGGCTTTGGCTTATGATGTTGAGTGTAGATGTAATCCAGATGAGCTTCTGCAATCATCCTTCTTTCCACGCATTCTTCATCTTTCTCATCGCAATCTTCTGATCCCATCAACTTCATTCAACCACGCCCCAAAATTAAAATTATTATTAATAAAAAGTGAAATAAAATAAAAAGAAAAGAAATGGAAATGGAAATCTTACATCGGAGAAATCTTCTTTTGTATGTGTTAAAAATGCAGATTGTATGATTGCCTTATCTTTAAACTCTTCCTCACCTGTTTACAATTTGGACACCTATTTTTAGACCAAAGAGAGAGGAAATTATTAATAAAAAAATAGAAAGGAGTGGTATTAAAGGGGGGTAATCAAATAACCAGGTTTCTGGGGCAGCAGACGATGAGCAGAGAGGCAAACAAGAAAAGTAAAGAGAAGAAAGGTGATTAACCCTACGAACTTTTCTTTCATTGCTTTTACTTCACAGAGACCCAAATTGTATGGTATGAAGCACGGTAGCGTAAGGCTAGTGTGTATAAATAGTACCATACGCTGAAGATGGCTGCTGCGAAACGGCTATTCCTGATATTTTTTAAAACTTTAGCCGAAATAATAAATCGGAGTATTTTTTTTTTTTAAATTATAAAATAAAAATATATATTAGTAATAAAATAAAAAAAATTAGTGTCTTTTTATTTTATCTTATCTTATTTTGTTTACAATGAAGCATCGATCAAAAAATTTAAAAAGTTAAAAAAAAATTCACACTAAAAATAAAGAAAAAATTGTTTGAATCATTTTCAGTCATAGGTCCTAAACGATCGTATTTTCAAATTACTTTTAAGGTCGAGCATGTTAATAAAAAAGTTAAGTTTGAAAATATAAACATAAATTTTTTTTGATGTAACATTTTAAAAAAAAAAAAAAATCACTTATAACTATGTAAATAGAAAAAAAGTGGTAATTAGCTTAAATTTAATAAAATAACTTGAATTTAAATATTTTTTGAAAGTATTGTGAAAAAGTGTAATTTATTAATTTCAAGTGTTTTGTATTGTTGACAAAAATTGACGTGAAAAATTAAAATATCTATTTTAAACATGATATTAAAAAGTAAAAAATAAAATAATTTAATATCATGATACCAGAAATATAAATTTCAAATATTTTTAAAATAATTAATATAAATTATTTGTAAACATAAAACATTACACAAAATTGATACATAAAAATAAATCTATCGTCCAAATACATTCTTAAATCTTAAAAGATAAATATAACTGGATATACATGAAACATTTATAAAAGTGGATAATGCTGATTTTCTTTTAATTTTATGTTCCTTAAAGTCAAGAGAAAAAATAATATTATTTTCCAATGTTTTTTAATTACTTTTAGTAGACCAATTTGTGGAAAAGAAAAAGACTGAAGTCGTCCAAACTCCATATTGAAGCCATTTGTGAGGTTTTATATGAAATTAGTCCTACAATATTATTTCATTTTTTACCTTTAATAATAAATTTTCATCTAACCATACTATTTTCATAAATTTCAGTTAAGATATTATCTTAAGAAAAAGTGAAATTTTAAATAAAAATATTAATCATATTTGTTAAATACAAATAATCTTTAATAAATAGAATTACTTTTTGTAAATTTTATTAAAATTATGGTCCAAATCTAACTAAATATTATTCTCATTAATATATTTTAGTTTTTAATTTAAAAATTAAAAAGAATAAATTTTTTTTTTATAGATCTTAGCTGATATAATCCAGCCTGTATGAATGAGAGAAAAAAAAAAAAGGAAAATCCATGGATATGTAATCAAATATATACACTCAACTTCATCCTCGCCTGTTATTTCGATTATATCTGTTTCGATTATATCAATTTTTTTAAACATAATATTTAGATATTTTAATAATTCAATCATTAAATTTATTGATATAATTGTATTTGTCATACATGTAATTTTTCAAACCGGTTTGATATACTTACCATATCGATCTAAAAAAGTTTACATATTAATATTTATTCAATAATTAGAAGTTTTTTTTTTATATAAAACAAATAGTTAAAAGTTTTTAATTTACGCCAAATTTGAAAGATTGAATTATTAAAATATTAATTGTATAAATAATTACGAAATAATGTTTACTAAATTAAATATTGCATCTTATGCCTAATAAAGTTGTGATGAGTATGAATCCAGGAACTTGTTGCAATTTTAACAAATCAACCTGCATTATTCTAATACTTTAACCAAGTGAGTTTTCAATGAAATTCCTCTCAAAGAAGAGATTGCGTGCTCTCACATATTTGATTTAATATTACATATTAAGATATGGATCAATCTTTTTTGCAAATATAATTTTTTCTTTTGCCAAAAAAAAAAAAAAAAAATTTAGAATGTCTTAATTTAGTTGTTTTAATCACATTCATCCTTATCTAGTAATTTTTTAAATATATCATTTAGCATTTGAATTTGACATTTTTTAATGCAGTACATGTGTTATTTTTTATTTAATTTATCACTTTTAAGACTATTTTAAGTGTTTCAAACCCTCTGAAGCTCGATTTTTTCCTCTCGAACATTTCCAACTATCCACGAATTATTTTTAAATGATTTCTGGATAGAATTTAAAATCTCTTAATTGATTTTACCTCATTTTTTTACTATTTTATTAAATAGTTTCAAAGCTTAAAATCTTGAACATTTCCGATCATTTGATGTTGTGTGTGTATGGTGTGGGGAAAGGGTACACATACGAGGGAAGTGAATGGGGATTAACGGGGTTGATCGGCTGGTTTATGGTATTTAACCTAACCTTGCCAGCCAAGCTTCTGCCACCATATTCGGACTGTTAGCAAGTCTGAAATTTATTTTGGTACCTCGCTGTGGTTGGACTGACCTCACTACCCACCGATGGTAGATTTTGAATAATTTTTTTTATGATAAACTTGCTAGAGTGACGAAATCATTTAATATTAAAAAACATATTTTAAAATTTAATTTTTGAACTTGAAAATATATTTATAGATTAAATATTTGGATGGCCTCTTTTGGGACTTACTAAGCAAGTTAGATGTGTTGAAAAAAGGCTTGGAAAAACGGGCTAAACAGATTAAAAGGAAGAGGGAGGGTGTCAAGCAGTATCTAACTAGTAAGTTGGAAGAGTTGATGAAGGAGGAGAAGGATGATAAGAATATTGTCGAGCTTATTGACACAAAGATTGGGCTTAATTTTGAGATTGAAAAGGATGAGGTGTATTGGGAATAAAGGGCTCGTACAAATTGGTTGAAGTTGGGTGATAAGAACATAGCTTTTTTTTCGTAAGCAAGCGTCTCATCAAAGGCATGGGAATCACATTGGCAGTTTAGAATATGAGGATGGGAGAAGTACTTGCGACGAAACCGCGATGGAGGAACTTACTCGCGACTTTTTTCAAAAGCTATTTTCCTCGAACGACGTTGGGAATTTAAATGACCTACTATCTGAAGTCGAAAGATTTGTTAGCTGAGAGGATAATTTGAGGATCACATTGAAGTATACAAAAGAAGAGGTTTAGGTGGCGATTAAAGAGATGGGGCTTACTAAAGCGTAGGGGGAGGATGGATTTCCAACCTTGTTCTTCCAAAAATGTTGGCACATAGTTGGAAGGGATGTCACGAACTTTTGCTTGAATATTCTGAATGAAGGTATGGATTTCAATTCTCTAAATGTTACGAATATTGTGTTGATCCCTAAAATACCACATCCAACGAATCTTAAGAATTTCAAGCCTATTAGCTTATATAATGTGCTTTATAAAGTGATAGCTAAGATGATAGTTAACCTGTTCAAAGTGGTCCTTTTTGGTTGTATTGATAGCGTTCAAAGCGCATGCATTCTGAGAAGATTAATTTCTGATAATGTGCTAGTAGCCTACGAAATTATGCATACCTTTCGGTAGGAAAGAGTGGGAAAAAAAAGTTTTATGGCGGTGAAACTTGATATGATTAAGGCCTATGAAAGGGTTGAATGGCAGCTTATAAAGGAGATGTTGATTCGTATAGGTTTTGATTTGGCTTGGATTTCTATGATCATGAAATGTGTTTCTTCTATCTCATACTCTGTTATAGTAAATGAGAATGTTATGAAGGTTTTTTAGGCCAACTCGAGGACTTAGACAATGGGACCCTTTAAGCCCGTTTTTGTTTCTAATTTGTAGTGAAGGGCTTTCGACACTTATGAGGTTAACGATGCGGGATGGTTTGATTAGAGGACCAAAGCTAGTAGAAGTGGCTCATAAATCTCGCATTTGCTTTTTGCAGATGATTGTATCCTTTTTGGAGAGGCTAGTAATAAAGGAGCTTACACCTTGAAAACAATTTTGATGGAGTATCAAAGCTGTTCGGGTCAATGTGTTAACTTCGAGAAATCTATAGTGTTTTTTACTTCAAATACTTCTCAAGGGGATAGAAATCTCGTAATAGGTATTTTAAAGGTGCGATCATCGAACGGTCTTAAAAGGTATCTTGGTTTACCTAATTTGGTGGGGAAAATAAAAAGCAGTATTTCCAAATCCTAAAAGATAGATTTAAGAAGCGGATTGAAAGTTGGAGGCGTTCGTTTTTAGCAAGTTGGAACATTATTTAGGGAACATCCAACTTGTAATTTTTATAGATCTATGATCATGAGAGCTTGATTTAGCTAGCCCGTGTATCAATTTATTCAATTGTTGAATTTTTAGAAAGTTGCTATTGTTGCTAAATTTATGAATTAGACTTGGAATTGATAGATATTGAGCTTAGATTATGAAAAAGAATAAATTGTAAAGTTAGTTAAGCTTGCTTGTTAGCTTTGTAACGTTAGAGACCAAATTGAATAAATGTAAAACCAGTTATGAAATTATGCTAGAAATAGAAAGTATAAGGTCCCTAATGAAATTATGTGAAATCGAATTTTGATTCGATGCTAAGAATAAAAAAATATGCTTACCCCGAGTTCATGGACTAAATTGAATAAAATGAAAAATATGTGTGAAATCGAAAAAGGGATTATTTAGGATCATGCATCTCATGGCATTGTTTTTATGAGCCATTGAATGAATATTGTGTGTTAGTATGTGATATTGATGAGTGTAAATATATATTTGTATAGACCAAGAATTGAACAAAAGTGAAACTAATAGAGGAAGAGCAAAAATTACGAAATTGTCCTTGAAGAACTTACTCACTTTGTGTTTTGAAAGGTAAGTTCTTATGGAACTTATTACCCTTCCTTGTTTAATAGGTTTTCTTGTGTTATTAATAACTTAGTAAGTTAAACTCCATTTACCTATATCACGTTAGGACAACGCATCTGGTAATTTCATTATCATTTCATTGTCTTTCATCCTTCAACTTAACTCTGGTTATGATAAATGTTACATATTATAATTGACTTTTGGCCAAGAGCAAAATACAACCATTTTAGATTTTTTTTTTTTTTTTTGTAATTGTGTGATATATGTTCAAGTTGTTCCATCAAAATGCACAAAATGAATATTTAAAGAAAGTTGAGAATATATATTAATTATGAGTCTTTTTTTATTATTAAATGTTTTGATCGAATTAAAATTTTAATTATGACATGATTTGGTGATTATAACTTTGATTTAACAAGTTTACTCAACATCATGGGAGAGAAATGACAATAGTTGGATAAAATAATTAATTGTAATAAATTGTCATTTTTAAGATACTTATAGAAATTAATTTAAACCTGAAGTTCAAAAGATAATTTACTTTATTTCAAGTTAACTACCATATGCATTTACTAACATTATGAGAATTAACAAATATTATATATCAACTAATGTTTGATTTGAATCAAGTCCTAGTAATACAATCTAACAGATTTAAAATGAAAGAAATGCAAACATTGTAGATTGATTGGTTTCAAAGAAGAAAAATTTTGTAAAAGAAAATAATAAGTATAAATGATCATATAGTGGAAGCAGGTGCTCCTGAAGAACCCTACAAAATAATTAATTATTAAAACTCCAAAAAAAGTTCAAGTATTGAAGATGAAAATGATAAAAATAAAAAGATCTTGATAAGTTAATTCAATACGAGAAAATATAAAACTATGAAAATGGAACGTTGTCATAAATGATTCTGCATGCAATAGTATTATTGAAATAATGAAAGAAGATGAGGATCTTGGATAAATTTGTTGAGAAATATAGACATGGAATAGATTGAAAAAAATGAAAACACATAATTCTAAGTTGAATTAAATTCGTGAAGTTTTTAAACTAGCAATCCAAATATCTAAAGTAAAAAACTAGTGAGAGTACAAATAACGCAATTTTGCAAAAATAGAATAAGAAATAATTTTTTTTTTTTTTTTTGCATATTGATTATGAAAAGATATTCTTTATGGTGGATTTAATAACCTTCAAATATCTTATTAATGCGGTAGTTCATGAAAGACTTCATTTTTTAAGTTTCACGTAACCATTTTTCAAGAGGGAAATTGAAAAAGCATCTCCAATATTTCATAGGGACAACTGCTTTCCAAAATAGTCCCTAACAGCATGCAATGTAGATTCCAAAATGGACCACATTGCTCGCAAAATGGAACCTGAGTCGTACCTCATCTAGCATGCTCCTCATTCGTCAATAACCGACCACGAATAAGCAACCATAAAAACATCCTAACTCATTGAGAGGTCGCAATCTTCCATATTAGCTTGTCGCTCCTAAAATACTTTGAATCATCCGCAACAAAAAAGATGTAAGACTTCATGACAGAGAACTTCCCCGCCAATGTCCATTTCCAGGAAACAAAGTCTGAATCGACTCCACTAGTAGGCGTTTTATGTTCAAGACTCCTCTGGGAGAACTGAAGATAACCATTGTATATTCCAGATTCCATCGAGAGCCACGTCACATACTAAAATCGTGTTATCCGGCTCCCCGGGTCCAAGATAGAATTGTCCTAGAGGACCAATCTCTCGCACCTAATCATCATTCTAGAAATTGACTAGGTGATAATCCTGAATAGTCCAGATAATACTCTTTTTTACTTAATCCCAAATGTGTATCAAAGACCTCCATAAGTAAGATAGGTTACTACGGGGAATATCATCAAGTACCAAACTATGGATACTATATTTATTTCTTAAAACTCTAACCCAAAATGCACCAGGATTAACAATTGGATTGAAGCCAAGCTTCATAAGGAACAACTTGTTTTGAACTTGCAAACTTTGAATTCCCAAACCATCATTGTCTTTAGACCAGCAAGAAACATTCCGATTGATAGAGATGGTTTTCGAATAGAAGTGGAAGACCCCTACAAAAAAGCACGAGCCAATTTTTCAATTTCATTACAAATAGTGACAGGAATTCTTGCAGTTGACATGAAATAATTAGGAATAAACAGCAAAACAGACTTTACTAATGTCAGATGACCTGGTAATGATAGCTTGCGCACATCTCACCCAGAAAGTCGAGCTTTAACTTTGTCCAATATGAAAGAAAGGCATTCTGAGGTATCTCCCCAAATCACTAATCCTTATAAAGCCAAGTTTACAGCATACACTCCTAGCTTCATCATCCCCGTTAGATGAGAAGAAAACCTGAGTCTTTTTCTTATAACAAGGTGACCAGCGAAATGATGATATTATCCGACCCTTCTTACTCTTGGTTTGTTTCATCTTATGGATTGCCTTCTGAGCTATGATGATATTATCCGAAATGTTCCATGAGGTGATGAAGTTTGACTGATTCTGTTGAACTAGATCTTGCATAGTTCTTTGGAGACGGATTACAATTGTCTTTCTAATTATTTTGTACAGAACAATACATTACTGAGTTATTAAATCAACACCACTGCATTTCGAAATGCTGACCAGGATAGTTTTGTTAAAAGCTGGAACCAAGAGTCCCCGAGAAAAAAACCTCCTTTACCATCCCGTAGACGCTAGAACCCACAATATCCCAATGTGCTTAGTAAAATTTAGCATGAATCCCATCCACACCAAGTGCGTTTAGGGGAGCCATGCTAAAAATCGCCTATCGGACCTCCTCTTCGTTAACATTAGCATATAGCTCTGCCATACTAGCACTACAAATTTTTAGAAAATGACGCTTAATCGGATATTCTCCAATCGAATAATTATCCATAGTATAAAGTTTCGAGAAATGATCAATAGCAAATCTCTCCAGTTGATCCTCATCGAAACACCACTCAGCCCCATCTACTTTCAAAACACCGATTTGTTTTGCTTTTGTTTACTCAATGTACGGCAATGGATAATTTTAGTGTTCCTATCCCCATTTGAAAGCCATTTGCACCAGGATTTCTAGAAACATAATATCTCTTCTTGGTTTAGGATATTTTCTATCTCTAGCCAAATTTCAGCTTCCCTTTGTCTTAATCGTACTTAATTACTTAGTTTCGAAGCTTTCTGGATACGATCTAATTCCCTCAATGCCTTTCATTTACGAACAAAAATGTTATCAAACATGATTTTATTCCATTCTTGCACCAAATTAGTAAAATGTCCCATATTCTCAAATATATTACTACTATGAATTAATCACCACATCCCCAAACTCCGGATGTTCAAGCTAGCTAGCAATGAAACAAAAAGCCTCTCCCTTCTCCTTTACCTAGTGCAGTTTGATGACCCCAAAATCAGTCGATGGTCCGATTTTAGTTTGTGTATATTACGAACCATAGTGTAAGGAGCGTCCATTTCCCAACGATCATTAGAAAATGCTCTATCGAGTCGTTGATGAAGACTAACCTTCTCCAAGTGTATTTGGGACCCTTAAAACCCAAATCATTCAAGCCATGATTAAACACAAATGATTTGAAACGACTACAACCAGCGTTGCACAAATCCACTCCTCATCGCTCATCATGGCTCAAGATTGCACTGAAATCCCCGACTAAAACCCATGGTTCCTCAATCTCAATCACCATTTCCTCCAATTCCTCCCATAATCTCTCTCTAGAACTCCTCTGAGGATTGCCATAAATAGCAGTGCATAAGAAAGACGAACTGCTCGGATTACATCTAATCATCATGTGGATATATTGGCCATGAATTTTTAAAACATCAATAGCAATATTATCATTCCAAAATACCTAAATACCTATTGCGAAACATGTAGCTTCAACCCTAAACAAATGTACAAAGCCCAATTTCGACACAACCAAATTTGCTTTATTACCACTGATACGAGTTCCATATAAAGCTATCAAATCAGGACTAAATTTTCTCCGATACTCCTTCAAGAAACTACAAAACTGAGGATGCCCACACCCTTGGCGATTCCAAAACATAGCTCTAAATTTTGAAATCAATAATAGAAACAGAAAAAAAATTAAAGACACCAACCAGAGATTACGCCAAAACAGCGCCTACCAATGATTCAGCATAAGACCATTGAGACTCAGTAGTATCACCATCCATTGTAGCGTACTCTCCAAACTCCCTACTAAGGATCATAACCAAATCCCCAATCGCTCGATCAACTGAAACCAATCCATTATCCTCGTCCCACAACATCGTTGGTTTGTACCCAAAATTCTCACATGCTTCGACGACCTTAGCCATAGATTGGTGTCCTAACCCCTCTCTTGTGTTCACGCTCACAACAGAAACAATCGTCATCCCCAAATCTATTTTCCCTAAAAAATAACCTTTCTCAGACGATACCCTCATAGTTGTATGATTTTTCTTATCCAAACCATGCACCACTTCTTGGAACTTGACGAACTTTAGTCTTTGGTCCATTAGTTTTGGACCCATAGAGGATCCATCATCGGAAGGATTGTTGCGCAGCCCAAATCTTGACTCTATCATATTGTTGGGTTTTAACACATTGGGCTTGACTTTAGGTCCAAATGCTAAAGCTATCCCTTTACTTTAAATTTTGTCGACCTTCTTTTATTAATCGTGGCTTTTGTTGGGGGGAATATCCAAAACTTCCTCTTTCTCCAAAGTTTCTTTCCTCAAATCACAAGAAAACAACTCCTGATTTTTAAAATTATCCATCAACAATGTTGTTGTTGACCCATCAATTTCTTATTGATCCACGTTGAGAACCCCAAATCTGGACCCTCCAACCACCATGTCATCGTTGATTCCACTAGATTTTATTATCGTCGATTTGGAAGTACATGGTTTCCTTCGCTCCACTAGCATCAATGGCCCAAACATATCTTCATTAGATTTTTCTTCGGACTCTGATGTCTTACCTAAGTTCACCGACTCTGATTGCTCCATCGTTTCATCTCGCCCAAAATTGTAACAACAAGATTCACGAATGTGCCCGAATCGTCCACATCCAAAAAACACCGAAGATAAGGATTCATATTCCACACGCTGAATCCTACCTTCAATAAGGATTTTCAAAACATGGGGTTTCCCAATATCGATGTAGACTACAAGTCTCGCAAATTGACCCCTAAATTTATTATCAATACTCCGATCTATTTTCGTAACCGACCAAATCGCATTGCCAATAAATTTAAGCAAACTCTTTGTGTACATTCTTTCTGGTAGTCCAGGTAGTCTGATTTAGAGCATCAAGTCATTTGACTGATTTTGTACAATTGAAAATATTGGCAACCAAGGACGTACAATGAGGTATTGATCGAAAATGGTCCAAGGCCCTCCTAATAATGCATAGAGATAATCATCGTCATCTTGGAATTTCTCAAAAAAGTAATCGTTCTCCAAATCAATGACTTGTATTGGTTGTTTAGTAGTCAAGATAATTTTCAGCTGACCATGGTCGAGTATGAGATCTTCTCACCTAGTAGTTTCACTATGATAGTTCTAGCCATGTGTTTTGCAATAAACTAGTGAACTCGATCTGAAAAAGTGATGGAAGAAATTCCATTTATCAACTCTTTCTTAGCATCTCCCTCGAGTAGATCAAATTCCTCTTCTCTTCATACGATGATCCCAACAATTTCTCCTTCCATGACACCCCTCAAGCTTCATCCGAATCCACCTTGATGCCCTTATCATTCACAATCGGGTCAACAAGATTTGGAGGCTCCTCTGGCCTCCTCCATGCCTTTTTTGTGGCCTTTTTCGATGGACCTACCCGCTGCAGCCAAACCTCCACCTTTAGGGCTCATATTTTAAAAATGATAATTAAATAGTATAATAATAATCATATATATTTACTATAACAATATGAAAGTTACAACTTAAGAAACAATATATATAGCCATTTACGAAACATGTTATACATATTATAAATCAATTTTTATTTAATTTTACAAGACACATTATTTATCAATGAACATTCAAAAGAGTGTTATAAATATCTCCATTAAAGAATGTTATAAATATTTTATTAATACAAAACGATAAAAAATTTTATATTCACTAATTTTCATTAAAAGTAAAGCTTGATTTCATCTATACTTTTTGTGTGCATAAATATAAATTTCGAAAAATCATTGTAAATATTTTCATTGATCAATAAAATCTCGTATTTTTTTCTTTTAACTCTCTATTCTTTTATTTCATAACAGTTTTTTTTTTAATTTAATTTCACCATCAATATATCAAATAATAATCCAAGATTTACATGTACATAAAAACAAAATAAACTCAACCCACATCTCTCGAGCTTGGTATGAGATAAATTTTGTTCATTCTTACATTTCGTTAAGCTCTATTGGAAATTGAATTTGAAATTTTTGATGTAAGAATGAAAATTAATTGAGATCCAATATAATACATATTAGAAATATATAAAAACATTAATTTATCAAATCCAAAAATATTTTAAAAGATAATTATTTGATATATGGTAAAAACTTCTATCTCCACATGTGATGTTAAGATTTTCATCTAGTATACCGAACAATTACTCTTAAAATTTTTAAATTTATTACTAAATATTCATCTAATAAATCCATAAATATGAGAAATTATCATGAGTACTACCTTTTTAAATAGTTTACTATTCAATTTACACTATTTTAAAAATCTAAATCCAGATACTAAAATCCTAATCCCCAAAAGCTACCCTAAAGAATTCACTACACTTGCCCATAAACAGGCTCTTTGCGGATTGCCAATTTTAAAGCTGAAAATGGAAAATGACTCGAGTGCCTTAATGTTTAAGAACTTAAAATCCGCTCCCGAAAAATAGGGGAAAAAAACTACTAATATAACGCAACAACATATTAAAAGCAGGAAAGCAAAAATTATGAGGTATTTCTATGGACTTCTATCTATCAGACTATGACCTATTTAAAAGAAGGAAAACAAAAATGGGAACAATAAAAGCAACACTAGTAGACGCTCTGTGAAGCACCACAAAATTTAGCATACAAGGGCCGTTTGTTAACATTTATGATATGGAAAAAGTAAACCTGGATTCTTTGGTCAGGGCTCTACTAATGGCACTGCCACTGATAGCTCCATTCATTCACATTACAGCGTTATTCTTCCATTTCCTAACAAGAAGTCAAGAGTGATGATCAGGTGACAATCATTGGGAGAATGAACCTGAATAAAGCGGAACTAATTCAGAAGAATGGTATATCATATTCGAATCAAAGTACATTACCACTTTAACACCACCAGAAAGTCCCAAATCCTGAACTGAACTTTCTGACATGCAATTTGCATGCACAATGGGGCCGTAGGCTGCACTGCCATCAGTAGTTCCCACCCCACCCTCCTTTGATGGGATAGCCAAGTATGCTGCTCCCTTAAACATCCATTCACCCCTGTTCAGGCTAAAATAATCTTCAAATATCTCGCCGCATAACAAGCATGCACACTGATTTTCATCTGCAGGAACCATAAGCTCAGCCTTTTCAGTTGTCTTTTCCAACTTGTTCAGAGAACCAGTGGAACCAAATACCAATTGCCCAGGCTTTCCAGCAAGCCAATCATCTGACTTTGGGTACCATCCCCTCAATACCCTACCAGAACCACTTGAATCAGTCTTTTTCATTTCATGCCACTCTAAGTGTCTATCAAGCCTTCCCTGAAGCTTAAGTCGAAGACCACATAAGCTGCAACAATGTGGAAGGTCATCCAACAATCCACTGATCACAGATGAATGAAATTCTCTTATTACATCTGGCCTGAGTTCTAATCCTATGAAGCTTTCTACTTCTGTTGAGGTGGACTGATGTGAGGCAACTGAACATTTCGGAGCAGGTTCAGCATGTGATACCTCATCCATTGTGGAGGACCGAGGAGCATCGGATGAACTCTGAATGTCTGAACTCTTGTTCAGTGATTCAGTTGGCCTCTCAATTCCTGGGCTCTTCTGTATTTGGTTGGGCATCGGAAGAGATGCAGCACCCTTCTTTGATGCAGATATCAAACCTTTGGCAACTAATGAGCTCAGAAGGTTGGATATAGGATTTGTATCCTTGCTTTCAGCATCAGAAGTTGGTGATGGGGCATTACTAACAAAAGATGAAGATGGTGGTCCAGGAGGCAGTGGCAGCTGTTCTACTTTTTCCTGGGAACTATTTGGAGTATCTGCTATTGAATCATGGGTTGCAGAACCAGATGAAATTGCACTATCAAGCATCAAACCTGAGGTTGTTAAAACAGCAGGAGGCCAATTTGGTAGAGGACGCTGAGAAATTTGCCCCTGATCTTGAGAAATCTGAGTTGGAAGGCTGCCACTAAATGAAGTACTGGAGAGGATTCCACTCTTCATTACAGCAGCTAATAGACTACTAGTACTTGATAATTCTGAAGATTCAATTGCAAGAGGATTGGAATGCTCTAATGTACTTCCAAGTGTTGAGGCTGCTTCTACTTTGGAGATTTGAGATGGAAGAGGCTTCTGAGTCTGACCAGAAGATTCAGCCTGCACAGAGTCTGGTTGTGGTGGCTGTGAAAGGTGAGAACAAAGGCTAGGATGCAAAGAAGAAGCAGAAGAACTATGAGGAGAGAGTCTATGAGACCTAACATTTAACTTCCCTGAAAAATTGGATGGCTTCGGATCAGCCAGAGGCAGGGAAACAGCTTGCTGATAGTCTGGATCAGTCAATTTCTGTAGCTGTTGATGGGGATGGCGTGCAGGAAAAGAAGGTGAAGGTGAATGTTGGCGAATAGGAGACTGTTCAGGAGATGATGCAGTTCCCATGGGCTGAAAACGCTGCTTTCCTGAAGTACCTGTTGATCCTGATGCCACATTCGCCAAAATCTCAACGCCTGAGGCTCCTAAACGGGATGAATTTGTTTGTGGTCGCATTCCTATACTGGTTGGGGAAGAACTTGCACCAGTAGGCAACCCACCAACAGTAGCAGAATAGCTCTCAGTACGTCTTGAACTCATAGCAGGCAAACCATCAGTACATGCAGTAGAAATCTGACGCCGAAATGAAGTTTTGTCCTGCTCAGTGGATAATGCATCAGCAGAAGTCTCTCTATCAAACCTTGACCCCACATCATGAACGCTTTGAGGTCTGTGGAGCTGACTTTCAAAATCCTGGAATTGAAAATGTATCCCTGGTTATAAATACTCCAGGGAAAAAATCCTAGAGGAAAGAAATGAAAGAAAACTAGAAAAGAGAAAAAAGGTAAACAATCAAACAACCATAATGTCTTTTCCATGTAACAAAAGTTTTGAGTAATGCATTATATCT
The DNA here is from genome assembly GCA_039519145.1 of Kokia cookei. Classification (NCBI taxonomy): domain Eukaryota; kingdom Viridiplantae; phylum Streptophyta; class Magnoliopsida; order Malvales; family Malvaceae; genus Kokia; species Kokia cookei. The sequence goes on along the minus strand of CM076900.1, from coordinate 9,373,130 downwards.
ACATTACTGTTCATGCAAGATTACCTTTTTTCCTGAAACATCACGAGTCCAACGATCTCTCCTCAAGTTATTAGAGAAGTTGGTCGCATCATGTTCAGACAACCTAGAGTGCTTCTCCCACATAAACTCCTCCTCCTCAGAGTTTTTCCAGCTGCTAGACAACCCACTGCTGTTTCTACCAGAAATGCTACGTGTTACCTGTAAACGAGGATCAGCATTCACAGATTTGGATGCTGAGTAATTTAGAGATCCAGGCTTAATGTTGCAACCATTCCTCTGGCCAGGAATAGTCTCAGTAATGCTGCTTGTAGCTCCAAACCAAGGCGAATCAAGCCCTTGATCAGTAACATTCCCCCTGGTTCTTCTAACTTCTATGCCAGGAGTCTGTAAAAGATCAGAACCATAGTCATAATCACCAACAGGACAGATGTTCTTCTCACAAACAGGCTCACTGTACATGACTACATGAGAACACTAAATATGCTGATAATTTTAAGATATCAGCAGAAAGTGATAACTGAATAAATAGATTATAACATACTTTAAAACACTTCACATACATTCATTTTAACAGAATGATCTCCATATGAAAGTCCACCTATGCTGCGTCCTCTACCTGGCCTCTCAGACTCCTCCTTTGAGTTGGCCAAAGTCCCAGCCATATCATTGACCATACCTTTTGCCTTCATCATGTAAAACCAAATCAAAAGAAAACCCCTTATAGTACAAACATTAAAAGCTGAAATGAACTTGATGACTATGAGAAGGAAGAAAAAAACAAGGGTGGCGCATTGATACAGATGATCCTGTGAAGGACTACAAAGGAATGATATAGAATGACTCTTAAAATTTTGTTTATGAGTCTTCAAAGATGCAACATGAAGAAAAAAAATAGGTTGAGAAAAAACATTAAAAATGCTTGCTTTATAAACATGATCAGACCTCCAACCTCCACAATTGCTTCAGAAATATACTGAATAAAATCCAACGTATATCATGCCAAAAGAAGAGGATTATGGAATTTACCCTGCTTGATTGTTGAAGACGCTGCTTCTCTAGATACTTTGGGTTTACATGAATGCTTTGTGGTGGACGCTGTGACAGTGTGTCCATTCTAGATGTTGTGTTTCCTGAAGATGAACCATTTACCAAAGGAGTGAAGCCAAGTTCCTTTTCAATCACTTGGAGAGTATGAAGAGGGAATACCCCTTTCCAGGTTCCAAAAAGATGTCGCATACTCTGATGCAAGGAAGCATCAACTTGTCTATATGCTTTGCAGAACACCTAAAACCAGCAGTCAAAATGTCAAAATATAAACACCGTTACACTTGCAATATGAGTATCAAACACATTCTAGATAAACACATAAGTAACACAAAAAGAGGTTTTCAACATTTGGAAGAGTTTGAGACTCTAAGCACAAAGTAAAAATGGATATCTTTGTTAAAGGATATAATCTTTTTCATAGCATAGTCTCCAAACACATTCTAGATAAACAAAGAAGTTACACAAAAGGAAAAGAAGTTTTCAGCATTTGGAACAGTTTGAGAATCTGAGAATAAAGTAAAAATGGATATCTTTGTTAAAGGATATAATCTTTGTCATAACTTAGTCTTCTGCAATTTCTCAAACAACAAACATAAGCACATTACAAGACATCCCCAAGAGCAACAATGTAGCCAAAGGAAAAAGAATGAAATCCTAACCTCAGGTAATCTGGCAGCAAAACATTTAATGTAGTCTCTCCCAATATTCTTTACAATACTATCTAAAAGATAGAGTGATGGAAGCTTTTGATCACTGGGAACCTGCAAAGTCATTTCTTATCAGCTCTCAAACGACAAAAGCAACCTTCATAATTCTTCATCAAAATACCAATCACATCCATACTACAAGCAATGTTGTAATGAAAAAAAAGACAGTGGAGGGAGGAGAGAGGATTGCAAACAGAAAAACAGGTGAACCAAAACTTTCATTCTCCTCGTAATGAAAGAAAAAAAATAAAAGTACAAAAGTTTCACTTGTGAAGATTTTCATCATTAAACAAAGTTCTGGAATGCAATCCTTCTATCAGAGTTGACCGCCTTTTACCTCATCAACTTAGGTGTTTAACTTCATTTCCCTAAAATCTGACCTCACCATATCTATTTATAATTTCAGCTTATCCCTGTTTTTCATGACTTTCTACCAGCTTCCAGCCTTAATAAATGCCTCCATCACAGAGAAAGCATTCTTTCAGATCCAAGCAATTAACAACAGAGGCACCATTATATACTTTGAAGACTTGGAAAGCAGATTTTTATGATTTGCCAGGGGAAAACCAAAGAGTGCTGGGAGCAACAGGGTGCTCAACATAAGCATTCACAATGGCGTTAGCATTTCCTGTTCTATTTACTCATATCGCCAAACCAAATGTGATTTGAGTAGAATAACAAAAGATTGCTAAGAAAAGATGATGACATGTAAGTAGGAAAGCGCTATACTCACTTGAGAAGGAAAAATGAAATGATGTGGCCATATAAGGATATTGATGTGAGAAAACCCCGACAAATGGATATACTAGGTTAATGAGATTCCTAACCCATTACAATTCATTAGATATAAGTTTCATAATATATGGACTCTCTTTATATTCCATTTCAACATATGCCTGTAATGTTTACAGTCTCTATAATTCATTGGCCAGCTGTTTACAAATTCTGGGGTGATCAGAAACATATTAGATCCATGAAAAAATAGCAGAGACATCCAATGAAAGAAGATATTTGCAGGCAATACGGCCTTAGACTAGGAAGTCACATCACAACATACCATTCCTGCATTGTCACTTAACCAACATTATTGTACTCTCATCACCAGATTTTATACTTGAAATAACTGTGCAACACATTTTAACAAACCTAGATCGAGACACACATTGATGAAAGCAAAACTAAAAGGAATCCATTAATCCCAATTTACACTTACAATCCAAATTATATTTTTTCCTCTTTTTTTCCCACAGTATAGAACTTGCAATTCATTTTCCTGTACAATTCAAATTCAAAAAGAAAGAAAAAGCTTTAATGCATAAGGCACAGCTAAGACTGAGTTCACCTCAAGAACATTAGCGCAGACAGTAGCAGCAACGGCCTTGGCGGCATGAACATTCTCGCCAGCGATTATTGTCAAGTTAGTAATAATTGGTTTCGAGTTAAAAGTGAGCTCAGCTAACGCCGTCTTATACTGGCTAACTAACTCTTGCTGCTGGTGGTGTTGCTGCTGGTGGTGTTGCTGCTGGTGTGACACTGGTTGCGGCTCGTAAGCTCCACCGTCGCCACGGGTCAAATCATTGGTGTCGGAATCATTGGACCGGAATCTCAAACCAGAGGCGGGACCAACTGGGTTCGTTCGTTGAGAAAAATGCCGGATATTAGGGTTCGGAGTGAGGTCTTCAGTTAACCGTGGTTTTTTCAAACCAGGTTCTCTTGATCTATCACATGATCTACGCGGATTCTCCATATAAGCAAATCGAAAACCCTAAATTCCTAAATCCATAGTCACTCTTATTTTCATTTACAGTCAAATAGCAAATCAATTTACCAATAGGGGGGAAATTACAATATTACAATAGCCTAAATCGAAACTTCAAAAAATCCAAAACCCTATACAATAAAGGGAACAAAATAAAACCCTATGGATTATCATATGCAAAAAAAAAAAAAAACGATTCTAATTCTAATTCTAATTTCTAAAGCTAAAGGAACAAAGAATATCGATCAAAAAGAAGAAATGCAGAGAAAATATTTTCAGAAAGAAGAATATGAAAGAAGATGGAGAGGCTGGGTGGAGATTAAGAAAGGAGGAAGGTTAAAAGGGTCTACTTGTAAATATGGAGATTGTGGATGTCCAATAATGTAAAGGTCAGTCCAGAAGGTGAGTGGGAGGGTTTCAGATTTGAAACGGGAATTGGGAAAAAGGAAAAGATTATATTTTATACCCTTCTTTGGTTGGCTTATCTTTGGGCCCTGTAAAGGACAAATCCAAATGAACCCAGACCCAACAATTATTTCTAAATAGATCTCACGGTAGGATAAATATCAAATTTATACGTAACTTTGATTTAAGAAATAATTGTATATATAAATTTTAATTTAATGTAATTATATATATATAATTTTAATTATGGTTCAAATATATATTTAAAATTTTAATTTTGAATTAATTATGCATATTTAAATAAATAAATACATTAATTTATTTTTATATTAGATTTTTATATATGTTATATCAATAATTGTGTTAATAATTTACAATAATTAGATCAAATCAAATTTTCATATATAAAATACATGTATATAATTACTCATTAAATCATAATTCATTTATAATTTTAAAATTTATCCCTATTATATATCCATATATTTTAATATTACACATCTATTTGGTATAATAATAAATATTGTAAACATATTATAAATATAATATATATAAACCTTATTAGTTTATAACTATAATAAATTTTGGTTCATAAATACTGTATTAGTAAAATTTTATAGAGAAACTGAACTGCATGGGTTGCTGGTATTATTGGAATAAAATATCATTTCCTTTATTGTGTATAAATAATTTTATTAATTTATCCGTACATTATATTAAAATATTTTTCATAATATAATATATTTTAATTGATATTAAATTAAATTAAATGAATAAATTATTTTTCAAATTCTTATTTATCTAATTATTTAATTATTTTAAATATAAACTTTTATAATTTAATAGATAAAAACTATAAAAATTATCTATTAAAAATATAAATTACATAAAAAAACATAGTTATACCACTTGTCGCGATTTTAATATATTGTATATTATATTATATATGATATGTATGTCTAAAATAAATTGAAAATTTGTAAAAAAAAAAAAAAAACTTGAAAATATATTTGTACGATTTATTGGGATGAGTCTTTATCCATACATATATATATATATATATATAAAATGAAGGTCGGAATGACCTCCCTCCTATTGATACGTGGGTACTCACCGAAGCTTTTTATTTTTTTTACATTTTACAAAAATAGTTTACTTTCAGTTTTAGCCTGAAATTTAATAATATACTTTAAATTTTAACACGATTCACTTCTAATATTTTCAAAACATTAGTTGATCTAAATAATTAATATAATTATTTTTTTATTAAAATGTTACATAATTGTATATAATTTGAATATTTAAGGGTCCTAAGGATAAACACATCTTTTGGGTTTTTTTTTTTTTTTTTTACATTATAAGATAATGTTTAAATTTCAATTCTAACCCTTATACTATGCTAAAACTTGGAATAAATTCATATACTTTAATTTTTTTATATAATTTAATCATTTTACTTTTATAATATCATTAATTAATTTAAGTAATTAATATTGTTAACTATTTTAATTATAATGTTGTAATTTTTTTTTTGTGAATTATAATGGAAAAGCAAAATCCTAATACCACAAAGGATTCTGTAACCATTTTTTTAAGAATACTATTACAACAAAAAAGTTTATCCCATCATGATGAGATTGAATGCCTGTTTTTAAGAAAAAAAAATTCAGATAAGCATTTTAACATTAATTTTTTATCACATCACTATTAAGTATTTTTTTAATTTTAAAATATTACACTATTAAATTTAATTGAAGAATTTTAATTATAGTAATTGTACAAGCCTAATTTCGTCCGGGTATTGAAATTCAATTCCGTTTTTCTTATTATTTTTATTCATTTATTTATTATTTTTATGAATGTAAATAAATACAAAATAATATTAACTTTCTTTTATTATTTATTTATTTATTATTGTATGAATATAAATAAATAAATGTAAAATAATATTAATTTTGTTTTATTATTATTTATTATTTTATGAATATAGATAAATAAATAAATAACAAACCCAAATAATAAATCCAAGGTCAAAGTCCTCAAATCCTTGAAAATCAGTCTTCAAAGTCCTCTCAAATCTCATTTAAACCACTCCACTTTTGGTGTCTTTATAGATTTGCCCCAAGCTAGTTTCAAGCAAACTTTAAACTAGTCAAAATGCTCAAAGGGTGGCCGGCCATGGGATTGAGTGGCTGAAATTCATTTTCTAAAAATAGCCTTCAACTCCTACCTATAAATATCTCCCTAAGCTATCTATTCTAATCACGAATTCACCAACACATTATCTTCTTTAACTCATTTTCTCTCTAGTTTTTCCCTTCCATTTCCCTTCTATTCCTTTGTCGATTTTCCCCTCTTGGGAAAGAGTGGTCTTCAACCTTGGAAATAGCTTCATTGAGTGTTCGTCAGAGACCTCGATCTAAGAAAAATCGAGCAAGAAAGACGAAAAACGTGACAGCAATTCTTGAGAAATTGTACTATTAGTTGCATTTATTACATTTTTATTCTTTTATTTATATTTGTAAGTTATGTGCATATTTATGTTTGCATAACATAGTAATTCATTTTTTTTTAAAATACATAATTTGTTTTTAAAAATCAAGGTAATGTCCTTTGTCCCGGGAATTTGAAAAATCATGTCCTAACTCACTGGGTATCGATTTTTTTTGAATCGGGATAATTGAATATCCTTTTAAAAATTTAAATACGAGATTTTTTTTTTGAAAAGTTTGTTATTTTTTAATATTCAAATTGTTATATCCTAACTCAATGGATGTAACTTTTTTTCGATTAATTCGAAATAACGAGTTTTCTTCGGAAACAAAATTTGTTTTCAAAATAAAATAAATATGACATTCATGCATTTAAGGATCGCAATTTTAATTTTTCTCGAACTTTTAATTTTCAACAAATAAGATTTTGAATAATCGATTAAGTACCAATTTTAGGCGTATGTGTAACCGACTCCTGAACTCGTTTTATGGTTTCAAAAACCAAAATTATTTTAATGATTTTTTTTAAAAAAATCACGAAAAGTGACCCAATTACACCTGCTTTAAAAATTATTGGTGGCGACCCCATTTTCATTTTTCAAAATATAAATCGAGATTTATTTTTGTTTTTTTTTTTCAAAAAATGGTTTCGACAGCTTGGTGATTCCACTGGGGACAATAAGAGAGTCAAGCTGTAAGTCGATTATTTTTTTATCTTTTTTATTGAAAATTTTAAATTCGATTTAATTTAATTTGTGATCCTTTGCATTTTATTTTTGTGTTTTATATGTTTGTTGTGATAATAACATGCTAATATTATATGCCTAGGTTTTTGCATACATACATTTGTTACTACACCGCTTAAGTGGAAGTGAGAAGCTACTTCTTCGTGAGGTTTTCACCTCCGTGCAGGATAGTGAATCGCTTTCGGGATACATCCGTACCTATGTTTTCGTGAAGTTTTCACTTTCGTGCAAACATATGGGAAATGTGTCACCCTAAATCGAACTCGTTCGTATGAACCTATAATGGATGAGGACTGAGGAATCTGCTGGTTTGGATACCATTAATTTAGATCGAAACCACATATAATGAGCCCTAAGTACCCACCTAGGTAGAAATTATGCCGAAATTTTAGGAACTACCTAAAATAAAATGCGTAGGTTCTATGTTGTATGTTTTTACTTGGTGATAAATTTGTAGTACTGACTTTTTTTTATCTTATTTTGCATTGCATCCTCATATTAGGAAAGGTATTGACTTGAGTTCGATTACTAGTAGAGAACTGGTCATGGAAAAAGGGTATCTTGATGAGGTAGAAGACAATGTCGCCGTGCATATATGGTCAGAGGATAGACAACGTGAGAATGGTGATAGTCTAGATGAAGGTCATGTATCGGATTACTGGGATTTCACTCGGATCAGTGTGAGTTAGAATAACTTACAAGAGGAAAAGACTCGAGCGGATCAGTGGAGAAAGTTGAGTTGAAAGCCTGAGTAGTCGTTAGAGGAGTCTTTGCAAAGGTACCACAGTCGTAAGCCTGCGACAGAATTAAGGGCAAGTCAGGCTGAAAATGCAGAATTAAAGAGAAGGGTATAGGAGCTTGAAACTGCATTACAAAATTCTGAAAATCGAGTTGAGTTCCTTGAGGGAATCTTTGAAACAAGTAATAGGCAACTTCAGCCCTCTCAAGGGCAAATCAGAGACCGAGACCATATCGTCGGTGAAGCATTAACATAAGTGAGAGAAGTGGAAAAATACTTGCTGTCCAAGTAGATACTTTGAGTATAGAGTATGAGTCGGTGTCTAATAAAGGCCAAAAGTTAGCATGTCTCCTTCAAAAGATTAGGACTTTGAGCATTAGGGCGAGGCCTTATTTGTAATTATCTTATGTAAGACATTCGTTTTCTAGCAAGGTTATTTTATCAGAATTCGATTGAGATCCAATACCTTTCTTGTATATGCATTCATGCTGTCATAAAATTTTGCATCGTATTTTCATGCATTCATAAAGTTTTGCATCGCATTTTCATGCATTAAAAGTTTGAGAAAGACGTTTCTAATAAATTAAAATTTTCCTCTAAAAGTTTCTCTGGAAAAACCACACCATTACCACACTCGTGCTAAGATAAGAGCAATGGATCAGTGATTGGAAAGGTTGGAGCAGACACAAAAAGAAATGCAGGATTAGCTGCATGAACAGTTAGCAAAAGTGCAGTAAGATATGAAGGACCAGATTATTGAGTCCCAAAAATAAATTGTCAATAAGTTCACTCAATTACTGGTTGAGAAAACGAATAGGGGAAAGGGTATTGTAATGGACCCAAAGGAAAGGAGTAATGGTCCTCATTGTCCTCCAAATGTTACCCCCACGCCGACTCAAGTTTTGCAAGAAATGGGTGGTTGAGGAGCATCTATCACAATTAACCCGCAATCGTGCTTGTTTGGCACACCAAAATCGATAAACTACTAAACGGGTTCTAGTTCTAACCCAGGAAATAATCTGACCGACTTTATCATACCGGACTTAAATGAGATGATAGAAATAGAAAAAGCAAGAGTCGAACTTTCTAACCAGTTGGAGGAGCGTTGTAAATGGCTAGAGGAAAGGTTCAGAGCTTTAGAAGGAGTCGACGGGTGCTATGGAATTGATGCTAAAAAGCTGAGTTTGGTTCCCAACCTGGTACTGCCTCCCAAGTTTAAAGTTTCGAAGTTTGAGAAATATAACGGGACAAGCTGCCCAGAGGCACATATCACCATGTTCTACAGAAAGATGACGGGTTATATCCACAATGATCAGCTGCTAATCTACTATTTCCAGGACAGTTTAACGGGATCAAATTTAAGATGGTACAATCAATTAGTCATGCCAAGATCAGTTCTTGGAAGGATTTGGTACAGGCTTTCATGCGACAATACGGTCATGTCACTAACATAGCTCTTGACAGGATCACGTTACAAAATGCTGAGAAAAGGCCGAGTGAAAGGTTCAGGCAGTATGCTCAACGGTAGAGGGATATAGCCACCCAAGTATAGCCACCGCTTTTTGAGAAGGAGATAATCATGCTATTTGTCAGTACTTTGTGTTGAAACGTTTATTTTTAGGAAAACAAACAGATTTCGAACAATATTTTAAAAATCGAATATGGAGTTGCCACTAATCTTTCTTTATATGGTGTGATTGGATAACCACAAACATTTAAAATCCGTTTTGAAAAATATTTTGGTCTTCAAAAATCCAGAAAACGGGTTCGGGAGTCGGTTATGTGTAAGGAAGGATTAGCAACCTCACACGCCCAAAATTGGTACCACATCGATTACTTTCGGGTCTTTGTTTTAAAATACGAGGAATAAAATGTCCGTGTGTTTCGAATTTCATTGAGACCGTGTCCAACATGTTAGCACACGACATTCTCGGAATTTCGAATTTGAAGGACATTTTGAAAGGATTTAAAGAGTATATTTCGATCGCGTAAATTATATGAAAAATCACACCCAGCACGTTAAGGTATAATTTTTCGAAGTTTTCACACGAAAGGATATTGCCTCATTTTTTGTTTAAAATTATTGGCATATTTTTTGAAAACTTGAAGTTTCGAATTAAGTTTAAAATACGATCCTCGGACACATAACTTATTTCACGTGATTTTCAAAAAATTAGATTTGAAGAAAAATGCCGTATGTTTCAATTTTCTTGAAGAACTGAAGTCGTGTCTAGCACGTTAAGGCATCATTTTCTGAGATTTCCACACAAAAAAGATATTGCCTTGATTTTAAAGGTTTATTTGTATGTAAAAATAATTTTAAAAATGAATGTGTAAATTAAATATAAATGGGCTGTTGATAGCAAAAATTAAATAACACTAAACAAAATAATTAAGCAGGTAAATGAATTCACAAAAATATAACATTAACATAATACAAAAATACGAAAGAGTAATAATTAAATTCCGTGTATGAACATCGAAAAAAGAAAAACAAAATAAACGGGGTCAAAAACATAGTTTCAGAGAATTCGAGATCAAAAGTAATTTTCGAGGAATTTAGGGATTTAAAATTACTGGGCAAATTTAAAATAAAAATAAAGCTTGATTCAAGGATGAAATTGAAACAAAGGAAAAATAGAAAGGATCAAACACAAAAATAACCCAAAAAGGGACACATAGCAGCTTCTCAGGCTTCCAAAGAGTCACAAGACTAAATTGTAAAGTAATCAAAATTGAGTCATGTAATTGGGTATTTGGGATTTTAAATTGGGCCATTTAATTTTTAGGACATTCCAAATTAAATGAATTTATTTAAAAATTGTTTTTATTTTGGTTTTCACTTTGGGTTTGAGACGGGCCCGGTCAAAATTGAGTTCCAACAGTTGCCCCTTTTTGCTCCCAAAAGGAGGCTCAATTTTGTCATGTCTTATTTCTTCAACTGGCCTACCCTTCGCTTTTCTACATCTTCAGTGTTGTGATTCCACCTTGCCCTAAGACAATTTCAAAAAAGAAAAAATTTAGTACTATAACTTCAACCAATTCACTTGCAACTTCAAGGAGATTGAGATCTGTCATCGTTGTCTTTGGTTCAATCCACTGATACTTCAAATGTGTTGTGGTTTCATTTATTTATCTTCTTCTCTATATCTCATCAAGAAGATGGCCGCTTCATTGCTTCGACCCACTTCTCTATATCTCATCAGAAATATACGAGTTCGAAGTTTCACTCACTTTGAGCTTCTCTTCATCGATTTGGTCTACTTCTCTGTATCTTATCAGGAAGATGACTGCATCACTTATTTTAATCCGCTTCTCAGTATCTCATCAGGAAGGCGAATTTGATCTACTTCTCTGTATCTCATCAAAAAGAAGACTGTTTTATTACTTTGACCCGCTTCTCAGTATCTCATCAGGAAGCTGGGGTTCAAAGTTTTTCTATATTGAGCTTTGTTTCATTGATTTGGTATACTTCTCTGTATCTCATCAGAAAGATGACCGCATCACTTGTTTTAATCCGCTTCTCTGTATCTCATCAGGAAGACGAATTTGGTCAACTTCTCTGTATCTCACTGGAAGACAATCGTTTTATTACTTCGACCCGCTTCTCAGTATCTCATCAGGAAGCTGGGGTTCGAAGTTTTGCTCACATTGAGCTTTGTTTCATTGATTTTGTATACTTCTCTGTATCTCACCAGGAATATGGCTGCATCACTTGTTTTAATCCACTTCTCTGTATCTCATCAAGAAGACGAATTTGGTCCACTTCTCTAAATCTCATCTTGAAGACGATTGTTTTATTACTTCGACCCGCTTCTCAGTATCTTATCAGAAAGCTATGGTTCGAAGTTTTGCTCACATTGAGCTTTGTTTCATTGATTTGGTATACTTCTCTGTATCTCATCAAGAAGATGACCGCATCACTTGTTTTAATCCGCTTCTCTGTATCTCATCAAGAAGAAGAATTTGATCCACTTCTCTGTATCTCATCTGGAAGACGATCATTTTATTACTTCGACCCGCTTCTCAGTATCTCATCAGGAAGCTGAGGTTCGAAGTTTTTCTCACATTGAGCTTTGTATCATTGATTTAGTATACTTCTCTATATCTCATCAGGAAGATGACCGCATCACATGTTTTAATCCACTTCTCAATATCTCATCAGGAAGATGTCAACCTTCTCTCTGATCAGTGGTAAGATATCGTATGCTTCAATCTACCCAGCGGTCAGGGTAAAAGTATTGGTACCTTCAATAGTCGTAGCTTCAACCTGCTCCTTTTCAACTTCGCCTTTGTGGTCCCAATCTTTTTCCTTCATGCTCTAGTGTATCAATTTCAATGTTTTCTTGGTTCATCTTGTCATTTTGTGGGGATGTGACTTGTAAAGTATGCTTCTATAGACCTCTATGTAGGCCTAAATTCTTGGAATGTCGTGATCAGGATAAATCAAATGCTCCTAACTACATCAATGGGCATGATGAATGTCAGATTCATTTATTATTATTTGGGTGGCATGGCCTGTCGCCTGTCCAAACTCTATCGTTAGTGTGTTGCCCTATCTCATTCTAGGCTTATCTTGAACTGCATGTTTTCAAGTTTGTTTTCCAATTGGTAATCCTGTTTCGAGCCCTTGTACTATTTAGGAAATTCTAGAATAATGCTCCTGGATCTTTGTATGATTCATATTATTAGTTCATTATCCGTTATTTTAAATGCAAAACGCCCGAACAAAATTGTGAGGGAATAAAGGTTGTAATTTATTGAAAATTCTATTCAACAAAGAGGATAAAAAGTGACAATATTAGTCAAAAATTGTCAAGTATACAACAAAGGACAATTAAATGCCCCAGATATCGCAGGATGAGCTTCTCTGAGCCGACTCGCTGAGAATCACTCTGAGCTCGGGTATGTGTCTAGAAGACCTGGAGTGTCTTGTTGATGTTTCAAGCTGTAAAGTTTCTCCGTCCTATTAGACAATCATTTTGAACCCATTTATTCATTTTGAATTTAAGTCGACCTTTGTAGGTTTTCAACTCAAAACCTTTGGTTTCAATATGCCCTTTGCGGGTTTTCATCTCGATCTATTTTTTTTAAAAAAAGATGCCCTTTACGGGTTTTTATCTCCGACGGTGGCGGCATTTTAGATCTAATGTAAGTCCGTTCAAATTTCTTTTTTATTTTATTTTATTTAAAATGTTTTTTTAAATAAAGAATAAATAATAATAATAATGTAGATAGGTATATTAACACATATATAAATGTTTCTAAAAAATAATAAATAACAATAAGTATATATTAATTAATAATAAGTAGCAAATAAATGTATTAACATGTATTTAAATAAGCTTGCTTCGAATGAATACGCCATAAATGTATATACCTTGAGAATACTGCTAGTTGGATGCTTTGAAATCTGCTTTTGAATCCTGGTATTAATTTCTTGTCTTTCTATTTGATTTCAAATGCTATCTGTTTGTATTAATTTTCAAAATGTAAAAAAAAAGTTCCTTACAATTGTTCTGAAGTCGGGTTTTAAAGCCTTGTTTACAATGATCATGTTTTGTTGTTTGCAATTGAATTGCTGTCATTTCTTCCTTGCAAGTCCAGGCTTGGCAGTGGTGGTGGAGGTGCTGACGTGACGACTCCTGAATGGGCAAGGATGGAGGCTGCAGCAGTAAATGGTTGTAATTTTAGGGTTTTTAGGATTTTAAAATCCGGGCCCTTTTATTTGGGTCATGTAATTGGGTATTTGGGATTTTAAATTGGGCCATGTAATTTTTAGGACATTCCAAATTAAATGAATTTATTTAAAAATTATTTTTATTTTGGTTTCCATTTTGGGTTTGAAACGGGCTCGGTCAAAATTGGGCTCCAACACTTTAAAAGCACCGTATATCAATCATCTACTGAAGGAAAAGCTACTAAAAGTTTCTCCGACATGGTCATGTTAGGAGAAATGATTGAAAATGCAATTCGAAGCGAAAAAATTGATGCAGGAGAAAGTACCAAAAGGTCTGCTTTTAAAAGGAAGGACAATGAGGTGACTAATATAAGCTTTCACGGGATGAATGTTACAAAACCGATCATGGTCACGCAATTTAAAGACCCGATAACCAGTTATCAAAGTAGACCGACGTAAGAACCGGGCTCGAGATTGGACACCAAAAGAATCTAATTCACTCCCATCCTGATGACCTATAAAGCTTTACAATAGTTTATATGATGCCCGAATAGTGTCCCCCTATTATTTGAAGCCAATGCAACCCCCGTTCCTAGATTGGTACGACACAAATGCTCAATATGACTACCATTCAGGAATAACGGGTCACTTCATCGAGAATTGCACTGCTTTTAAGAAGCTGATTGAAAGATTTATTAAGATGGGGATTATAGGGTTCAATAAATCTGTAGGACCTAACGTGGCTGGAAATCTTTTGTCAAATCATCCCGACAGGGGATGAATACAATAATGAAAGAGAGGAGCAAAAGAATTAAGAATGATGTGAGGGAGGTCAAGTCTTCATTGAAATGGGTTTGGCAACAGATGGTCAATAGGGGTTTGATCGTGCAAGAGAGGGAGGACATGGTGACAATTGAAAATTACTACGAGTTTCATCCCGTGAAGGGGCATAAAATCCAAGGGTGTGCCGAATTTCGAACTTTGGTACAAAAGTTGATGGATAATAAAGAACTTGAGTTCTTTGAGGAGAGGAAAGACGAAGAGATAAATGATGTTTATGCTTCTGAGGAAGGGGCAAATATGAAACAGAGAAAAGAAGAACTACAGAAAAAACAACAAAAAAGAAGAGCACGAATAAGTGAGGAAGAGATCGAAAGTAAGTCAATGGTCATTCCTCATATTTCAAACTCATTCGTATTAGGAGTTATTATTAACCCGGAGCGAAAGCTGACAAAAGATAGGTTGACAAGAATAATGGAGAACCTGAACATCAGCACTATTTCCCAATGGATGAAAGAATAAAAGAATTTGTCAGGAATTCGCCCTTACGCCCACGGAAGCGTTCTAGACAACTGGACTGCAGAAGAGCTCACTGTAACTTTTAAGTCTTTTCTAGAGTAATGTTCAAAACATCCTTGTTGCTCTAAGCCCAAGAGCAATTGAGATCTTTTTGTAAAGGGCACAAGTTCATTTGCTTTTTATTTTCAATAAAAAAGATGCACTTTCTTTAACCTAAATTGGAAAAAATTCTCATTATTCTTTTCATCCATTTCATACTGCAATAAACATGCTTAAAATCATTTATATTTTGGATCTTTTTGGTCCATATGACAGATCCCTAGATATCAACGATATGAGTAACTTTGTTCCCGACTTAGAGCCTCACTTTAAGCAGGATGTGTGTTCAGAGGAATCTCAGGATTTTGAAGAAGCCCAAGATTATAGTTTATCTCCTGATATGCTATGGATGCTTGAGCAAGTCACCGAGAATGACAAAAGAACATTGAAAAGACTCACAATTGACTATGTCCTTGACGGGGATATTCTGTATAAAAAGATAAAAGATCAAGTCTTGTTGAGGTGTGTTGATTCTGTTGAGGCTAAAAAGATCTTAAAGGAAATTCATGAGGGTGTTTGTGGAACACATGCCAATAGTTTCATGATGGCCAGACAAATTATGAGATTCGGGTATTACTGGTCAACCATGAAAAGAGATTGCATTAAATACGCTAAGAAATGTCACAAGTGTCAAATTTACGGAGACAAAATTCATGTACCTCCTTCACCTCTTCATGTTATGACTTTTTTATGACCTTTTTCTATGTGAGGCATGGATGTCATCGAACCAATCTTGTTAGAAGCTTTTAATGGGTATAGGTTTATTTTTGTGGTCATCGATTACTTTACTAAGTGGGTGTAAGTTGCTTCCTACGCTAGTGTTATGAGATTAATTGTTAGTAAATTCTTGAAGAAAAAAATCATATGTCTGTATGAAATGCCAGAAAAGATCATATCCGACAATGCTTTAAACTTGAACAATAGCACAATAGCAGAAGTTTGCAATCAGTTCAATATCAAGCACAACAATTCAGCACCGTATCGCTTGAAAATGAACGGAGCAATGGAAGCAGCTAATAAAACATCAAGAAAATCATTGGGAAAATGACAGAGACCTACAAAGATTGGCATGAAAAGTTACCATTTGCTCTTTACGCTTATCGAACATCTATCAGAACTTCTACCGGTGCAACACCTTTCTCATTAGTATATGGAATGGAGGCAGTCTAACCAATTGAGGTCGAAATTCCTTCCCTCCGAATCTTATCAGAAGTGAAGTTAGATGAGGCAGAATGGATCCAGTCAAGATATAACCAGCTAAACCTAATCAACGAGAAGAGGTTGAAAGCTATCCAACATGGTCAGATGTACCAGAAACGGATAATGCAGGCTTATGATAAAAAAGTTCGCCTTAGAGAATTCCATGAGGGAGATCTAGTGTTGAAAAAGATTCTTCCTATGCAAAAAGACTTCCGAGGCAAATGGATGCCAAATTGGGAAGGCTCATATGTGGTAAAGAAAGCTTTCTCTAGAGGAGCTTTGATTCTAGCTGAAATGGATGACAAGGATTTGTCAAACACCATAAACTCTGATTCAGTGAAGAAGTACTTTGCCTAAAAAAATTGAGTTGAAAACCCGAAAGGGCGGCTAAAAAAAAAGGTGAGGTCGAGATGAAAACCCGAAAAGGGCATCTCAAAGCCAAAGGAGATTTGAGCCTAAAACTCGAAAGGGCGGCTCAGATTTGGATCAAGGATCGAGCATGAAATGAGCTTCTTTCTCAGAAGTAGCAAGATGAAGAGACATCGCATCTTAGGCATCGACAGAGTGTAATAGTTTTCATGAGTACACATCAGGCTCAAAGTGGTCCTCATCAAGTTTACTCTAAGAAGTTCATACATTGATATACGAGGCATCTGGTTTTATTTCTTCTTACTCACTGTAGCAATTCTTGATCAACGTTGGCTAGTTTTTAACTAACATTTGTTATCTTGGTTGATGTTTTTTATTAATGTTTGATGTTTTCTCATTTATCTTCATTCAAGCATTATTGCCAATAAATTCAATCTTATCCATTTTTGTAACCCTGCTCAGAGCATTCTTTGCATTGAAATAATGGTTAATAAACTTGATGATATAAGGTATAAAAAGATTTTTGCATATTACTTTGAGAAATTTTAAATAGTATAGGGACCTGAAACAGGACCATTAGTCAGAAATAACCAAATCCGTGGGTTAAAGGGATCCTGAAACAAATAAGTTCATCTTATGTTTACCTTTTCAGATTTCGTATCAAGAACACTAGACTTGAAGGAAAGTGACACATCGATATTAGAACTTAGACAAAAGACGATCAGTGAAAACCTAAGGAATAAGACAATAAAAACCACTTTTGACATCTTTGCATGCATAATCATTCATGTGCATTTAGATAGGAGCATTTGATTCATTCAAATCATGACATCCTAGTTACATGGCCTAGATAGAGGCCCATAAAACAGGTTCTACGGGTGATATCCTCAGAGAATGGCGTGACAAATTGAATCCTATACCTCTAAAGCTATAGAGGAACAGATTAAAGCCACGATGGCGAATCTCATATACCTAAAGTTGTAAGGGGTAGATTGAAGCCGCAATGGCGAATCTCATTCACCTAAAGCTATAAAGGGGCAGATTGAAGTCGTAAGGATCAATCTTATACTCCTGAAGCTGAAATGGGCAAATTGAAGATCATCCGATCTTTTACCCCGATCAGAGGGCAGATTGAAGACCATCCGATCTCTTACCCAAACCATGGGGCAGATTGAAGCAATCCAATCTTTTACCCAAACTAGAGGGTAGATTGAAGACCATCCGATCTTTTACCCCGACCATGGGGCAGATTGAAGCAATCCAATCTTTTACCCTAACAAGAGGGTAGATTGAAGACCATTCAATCTCTTACCCCACCCATGGGCAGATTGAAACAATCCAATCTTTTACCCCTAAAACTATAAAGGGACAAATTAAAGTTACAGAAGCAAATCCTATACCCTTAAAGTTGTAGAGAGACAGATTACAACTCATAATAGTAGACCTCGATCTTCACTGAAGTGCAAAGAAATAGAGTGAAGCTACGAAGGCGAATCCTTATCTCTCTGAAGTTGCAGTAGAGCAAGATGGAGCTACAAGAACAAATCTTATATCCTTGAAGTTGAAGTGGGTCAAATTAAAGTCATTAGCAAATCCTATCTCTCTAAAGATGGGGTGGAGCAGGATAAGGCTACAACATTAAATCCTATCTTCTTGAGGAAGTGAATATCTTGGAATAGAGCAGCTAATAAGGTGAAAGGACGAATGGCTGAAAATAAGAAACATCAAAAGTTGAAATTCAGTAGGATCGGACGAAACTGGTCTTCTTTTTCTTTGCTCTATTCCCGTTACACGACAACGAGCAAAGAGAGGCAACTGTACAAGTCCAATTTCGTCCAGGACTCAAAACCCAATTCCATTTTTCTTATTATTTTTATTCATTTATTTATTATTTTTATGAATATAAATAAATATAAAATAATATTAATTTTGTTTTATTATTTATTTATTATTGTATGAATATAAATAAATAAATAAATGTAAAATAATATTAATTTTGTTTTATTATTTATTTATTATTTTATGAATATAGATAAATAAATAAATAAATAACAAACCCAAATGATAAACCCAAAGTCAAAGTCCTCAAATCCTTGAAAATCAGTCCTTAAAGTCCTTTCAAATCTCATTCAAACCCCTCCACTTTTGGTGTCTTTATGGATTTGCCCCTAGCTAGTTTCAAGCAAACTTTGAACTAGTCAAAATACTCAAAGGGTGGCCGCCCATGAGATTGAGTGGGTGAAATTCATTTTCTAAAAATAGCCTCCAACTCTCACCTATAAATATCCCCCTAAGCTACCCATTCTAATCACGAATTCACCAACACATTCTCTTCTTTAACTCATTTTCTCTCTAGTTTTTCCCTTCCATTCCTTTGCTGATTTTCCCCTCTTAGGAAAGAGTGGTCTTCAGCCTTGGAAAAAGCTTCATTGGGTGTTCATCAGAGACCTCTATCTAGGAAGAATCGAGCAAGAAAAATGAAGAACGTGACAGCAGTTCTTTAGAAATTGTACTATTAATTGCATTTATTACATTTTTATTCTTTTATTTATATTTGTAAGTTATGTTTGCATAACATGGTAATTCATTTTTTTTTAAAAATACATAAATTGTTTTTAAAAATCAAGGCAATGTCCTTTGTCTCGGGAATTTGAAAAATCAGGCCCTAATTCACTGGGTGTCGATTTTTTTTTAACCGGGATAATTGAATATCCTTTTAAAAATTTAAATACGAGATTTTTTTGAAAAGTTTGTTATTTTTTAAAAATTCGAATTGTTATATCCTAACTCACTGGATGTAATTTTTTCTCGATTAATTCGAAATAATGAGCTTTTTTTGGAAACAAAATTTGTTTTCAAAATAAAATAAATGACATTTATGCATTTAAGGATCACAATTTTAATTTTTCTCGAACTTTTAATTTTCAACAAATAAGATTTTGAATAATCGATTAGGTACCAAGTTTGGGCGTGTAAGAATGCTAATCCTTCCTTATGTGTAACTGACTCCCGAACTAATTTTATGGTTTCAAAGATCAAAATCATTTTAATGATTTTTTTTTTTAAATCTCGAAAGGTGACCCAATTACACCTGCTATAAAAATTATTGATGACGACTTCATTTTCATTTTTTAAAATATAAATCGAGACTTATTTTTGTTTTTTTTTTCAAAAAATGATTTCGATAGTAACAATTAAATTTAAATTTTTATTTTTGAAAAATAAAAAAACTAGATTCTAAAAATAAAATAAATAAAAAAACTAAATTTCTAATATATGACACTAACAAATAAATCAATTAAGCGCAAAGCAATGATTTAGATATAGGTTACGAACATGAAATGATGGAAAGTTTTTAATTCATAACTTTATTATGTTTGAATATATCATATAAATCCTGTGCTTGAAGGATATACTTTTGAGAAAACGTTATGAACGTTATATAATCAAAGTTATTATTTATGAATTTGAATTTTCATTTGATACTATTATTAGTGATGAATAAGTGGTAGTGCATACTAGCACTATATTAACTTTTTAAAGTTGACTTACTAATATAGACTTTTATCACTAAATTCAAAATAAATTAAAACTAAAATTTAAAATTAAATTTGTTATTACATGTGAATATGAATTTGGTATGCTACTAGGGTAAAAGTGATCATAGCCTAGTAAATTTGAATTTAAAACTGAAATGAAATATGCGTATGAACATATACACACATATGAACTTTGCTACGTTTTGGATCCTGCCACCGGAACAAATACAATGGCAGTACATGCTAGTATTGCACTTTTTAACTTTTTTCAAGTTGAAAATCATGAATAGGAGCTTACCAATAAGGTAAAAAATATTTATAGCCTAATGAATTTAATTTTGAAATTGATTATGTATGTAAATAAGCTCATGAATGAGCATATCTGTATGTGTGTGAGTTTAAAAAAGCTTATGAATGAGTCTACTCCTAAGTCCTAACCATATGTTTAAGAGTTACTACAACTGCAACTTTTAAGGAAACAGAAAAAAAAAAGAAAAAGAATCAAACAGTTATGGTAGTTACATAATTCTCTCAAAAAGTGGGCATATGCTACTCCATAAACTCCCCCTTTCTCAAGCCTCAAGTTCTCAATTACGCTGCTTCTCATTCATCAACTAATTTCAGTTACAATCTTTACTTACAAAATTACGAGAGACAAGACGATATAATACAACTTTTTTTCCCGTAGTTGCACCTGAAAATTGAATCATCTTTTGGCAAATACAGAATTGATAACACCCTTTCAACTTTAAGTCCATGTTAAAAATCAGAGGTCCCAATTGGCCATATGAGAAAAAAAACAGACATTTACAACACAGTTCTGCAAAGAATCAACCGAATGCATGTATCAGTGAACTAAACAATGGAGTTAAGATGATAATTCTAACAAACAGTGAAAGAGAACATGCATATATGCAACCAGCAGATGCATGCCCATTTGCATTTTCACACAGGTTGATGAGCAACATAACAACAAACATGACAGATGTATGACCAAATGCATACCCTCTAGCTTTTCTGATTGCAAAACTTTAAAAGTGTGTTTGGTTGGGTGGAAAAGTGGAAGGATGGGAGGATTGGAGGAGAAATGGGAAAGTGAAAAGAAAATATATTTTGAATGTACTTAGTAGGAATGAAAAATGAAGGAAAGAAATAGAACAGATGATCATTTTCCATTCTAATGCATAAAAACTAATCATTATGAGGGAGAAAATAAGAGGTGTATGATAGTTGAAAATTATGCATTTTTCAAATGTTTTATTTTCTTTCCTTTCATTGTTCAACTCTACCAAGCAATGGAATTTCTTTCCATTTTTCCATATTTCCTACCAAGCACACCTATGGAAAGAACAATAATGTTTTCTATCCTTCTTTCCACTCTACCGAATAAAGCCTAAGGGTGTACTTGGTTGGGAGGAAAACTGGAAAAGTGGAAAGAAAATAAATTTGGAGTGCTTGGTATGGAAGAAA
Source organism: Kokia cookei (assembly GCA_039519145.1). Taxonomy (NCBI): domain Eukaryota; kingdom Viridiplantae; phylum Streptophyta; class Magnoliopsida; order Malvales; family Malvaceae; genus Kokia; species Kokia cookei. The sequence goes on along the minus strand of CM076900.1, from coordinate 9,351,579 downwards.
AGTGAAACAAAAGAAAATAGGAGGGGTGATCATTTTCCATCATAATGAATAAAATCAATACTTCCAAATTGAAATGATGAGAGGAGAGAAAATGGAAGAGAAGTGTATATTAGTTCAAAATTATGCATTTTTCAAATGTTTTATTTTCTTTCCAATTTTCAACTCTACCAAGCAATGGAGGGAAAGAAAATTACTTTTCTTTCCATTTTTTCATCTTTCCTACTAAGTACACCTATGGAAAGAAAAATTAAGTTTTCTATCTTTCTTTCCACTCTACCAAACAAAGCCTAAGAGTGTTTGGTTGGGTGGAAAAGTGGAAGGATGGGAGGAGAGTGTGAAAAAGTGGAAAGAAAATAAGTTTGAAGTGTGCTTGGTAGGGAAAAGAAGTGAGACGAAAGAAAATAGGAGTGATTATTTTCCATCATAATACATAAGAACCAACCCTTCCAAATTGAAATGATGAGAGGAGAGAAAATGGGAGAGAAGTGTAGTTAGTTCAAAATTATGCATTTTTTAAATGTTTTCTTTTCTTAAATTTCAATCAACTCTACCAAGCAATGGAGGGGAAAAAATTACTTTTCCTTTCCATTTTTCCATTATTCCTACCGAGCACATTATAGAAAGAAAAATTATATTTTCCATCTTTCTATTTTTCAACTCCTTCAAATTTCCATCTTTTCAATTTTCTTTTTCACTCTACCAAGCAAAGACAAAAGGAAAAGAGATGAAAAAAACATAAACTTTCTCCAGGATAATTCCACCAGAATTATCAAAAGGAACCATAAAGTGTATAGCATGTCATGTTAGTAATTTTGAAACTGAAGCATTCAAAGAGCATACCTTTAATTATTTATCAGCATGTATCCTTCTGAAGCATATAATGTTAAAAAAAATAATGTGCATGGAGTCTTTGCGGGAGTTCCAACCATTCAGGCAAGCAGTGGCATGTCAGGATGCCCTTGTTGAGGGGTGGAAGGTTTAATCAGTGATTTCAACCATTCCATGATATTTGAAAATGAAGGACGCTTCCAAGGCTCACTACATTATATTAAACAATTAGTATGGATAACAGGAAGATCTGCTTAAAAAAAGCACCATGTAAGAAAAGAATGAAAAACTTACTTGGCCCAGCAATCCTCAATTATGGCAGCCACTTGAGGATTCAAATCACGTGGAATATCAAGCCTTTTTCCCCTGAAACCAACAGCTGCGACAACCTAAGAGGCAGTTTCACATTCAGTTAGAAATTTACCTCCTGAAGGATATCTTCGCATGATAATTTCGCGCATTTTGCAATGAACTTCATACTGTTTCCAGAGGCACAAAACTTGACATTCAAGCATAAAGATATCCAAGAGTACATTTCAAGCATGCCATCTATAGCTCACATTCTACAAACTGTTCATGGTGCTAATAAAATTGGTTTGTTTCTAAGAAATTTCTTATTCTTATTCCAACCAACTAGAAAACAATAAAGTTAGGGAAAACCAAAAATTTCCTTTTAACAAAGATTTCAGGATGCTACTCGCCAAACTCATAAAAGCTAAATGATCAGCAAAATGAGATATCTGCAGGTCCAAGATTTAAAATGTCATAACAAACCTGTGCTGGATTTAAGTTGCCCCACGGTTGTTGCAATGTTGCAAGCTCCCACAAAATTACACCAAAACTGTATACATCAGACTTCTCGTTTGATGGCTCGTCGCGAAGAACTTCTGGAGCCATCCACTCAGGCTTATTTAAAACATACAGAGAGTTTAGTATCATGCAGCAAAAACAGTGACCTATGGTAACTCAAATAGAAATACCAAGGACTTTGTTAAGAATTAGTATAACTTACAGTTCCAGCTGCTGACTTGGATGAAAGAAATGTGTTTGCCTTCAACCGAGAAAGCCCAAAATCACCAACCTGAATGTACAGAACAGGCAGTGTGAGGATGATTTATGAGAAGTTTGCAAGCCATGAACCAAACAATGTATCGACACGGACTTCAGCAAACATAGTAAAATCACATCATCATAACTGCAGCAAATTCACCATAGAGAATGTAACAGCAAGCAGGAGTCCAGGAAAAAGCGTAACACATCTACTTTTCTTTAGTCAGAACTCAAGAGATATAAAGTTTCAACCACAGACAGTCAAACATGCCCAAAACTGGAAAAAGAATTGGAAAAAAAATCATTAAAAAGTTACAAACAAGGCAGAAAATTATATTAAAATGAACGAAGTTGACTCCATCCATATACAGCGCCAGATACACAGAAAACTACTTGGTAACTGTTATCAACTGTTTACGCATGGCTATATCTAACATTTGTAACGGCATACAAGGGTTAAGACCAATCTAGATTCCACTATCCAGAAAGGTCAAGCACTTAGCATTTCCTACATGCAAATTTAAGTAAATGGAAATGGAAAAATATTTATGTTCATTCTCTCTGGACCATTTGGTTAAAAAATTATACTCTTTGGGTCACAGCAGCAAAACATTCAGGATCTTACCTTTACTGTATATTTTTTATCAACTAACAGATTGGGAGACTTCAAATCTCTATGAACAATAGGGGGATTGTGTCTATGAAGATAATTCATTCCCTTTGCCTGCGTGTAAAAAAGGTGATGATTTAGGCCAAAACAATGTACAAATTAAGGATACCATGAGACGTTGGGGAAAGAAAAAAGCAAAAATAAAGTAAGTCCTTTGAATACCCACCACATCATAGGCCATACTCCACCGCCGCCTCTCATCCAACACCTCCCTCGCACCAGGCTTATGCAAAAGCCTAAACAAGCTACCTCTGTAAGAATAACAATTCAACCTCCAACATGAGTTCAGTCTTATGAAGAAGACATGAGCCTTTCAATTCTTTCTTTTTTTCTTTTTCAAATGCAAAGGTATTTAAAAGAAATGAAGAAGATGCAGTAACAACAGACCTTGATAAGTATTCTGTCACTATGGACAAGTTTGGGGGTTGTGTAACCGCTCCCATGAAAAGAACAATGTTCGGATGACGTAGATGTTTCATTATTGCAACCTAACAAAATATTGGGGTGAAATTACACATCATATCAAGAACATGAATGTATAACTAATATTTTCTCAGTCTCATGAACAAAATCTGTTCCAATATTCAGCCAATTCATACCTCCCTCAAAAATTCTTTGAAGCGTTCAGCATACAAGTCTTGTTCCATGAGAATTTTCACAGCAACATCCTGTAATTAAAAATAATGTTTATTTGGATTTAGAGGAATTTTAAACTACACAACCAAAATTTTACTCCCATCTAGTTTGTTCTGATCAAAATCTCATGCAAGTGAAGAAAATTTCAAATACATCAGGAAAACTTATTTACTGAGGAACTCCAGTCCAAAATTGCTAAATACTTGAAAAGTAAAAATACCATCAAAACTGGACCAAATTCCAAAATAAATTAGGATAAAGAAGAAAGTTAACTCTTACAATAAAACAGTAGCAAACAGGCAAGTGAAAGACGTCTACCAAACATTGACAATTTAAATTATAGGCCTAATTGAAGATTCGTTGCTAAGCAAACTACAAAGTGACCTAACATATACCTTGTACTGTAACCGCACATAAATCCAGGTTCGCTGCAAGATTTTGTACCTAAAGTTGACTACGTCAAACACCATATATAGGAAATCTAAAATTCCTTAAACATACCCCGAACTCCTAAACAAATGCTGCAACTTCACAGTTATAGGGCATCATTACTGAATCTATCTGCTTTCATTTGTCAAATATAGATGAATATGTTACATTTTCTCATTCCCAAGGAATAGCACAAGCAAAATAGGCATCAAAATCCCAATAAGGCAGCTAGAATTTTGAAACAAGCAGATGTCCATAAACAATATGGCACAGCAGATATCAAATATAAAACTTCCATAATATTAACTTTAACAATAAGAACATAATCAAAAGGATTCTTACCGAGCCATTCCACTCAGCACGATGGACAGTTCCAAAAGAACCTGAAAAGAACAAAGTATAAAATCTAAGTAAACTAATAGAACCAACAACCACATGGATTACGAGCACAAAAGAGGGTCTCTATACAGTAATAATCCTCAAAAAACGACCAGAAAATACCTGCACCAATTCTCTCTCTTAAAATAAGATCACTCCATGGAATATCCAAATCATCAACTTCAAGGGCAAGTTCCCTACTTGGTTTGCTGGGTAGCAGCTGACTGCCCTCAGTAAACCTTGAATCCTTAGTCACATCCCCCATTGGTTCTGACAAGACTACTACTGGGACATCCCTATGTCCTATTGGAGAGATGCGTTTTAAAGAATCTTTAATAATGTTCTTTGAATGTACTATAGGCTGAGAATACTGGGAATCTCTATCATGAGAAGCTGGTCGAGCAATGATAGGAAGGGGCAACTGTGAGATACCATCCATGTTACTTGACATCTGCCCAAGCTTATTTCTCTCTGTGCCAATCTTATCGAGTTTCTTGGGAATAAGAGAGAATCCAAAATTTTCTTCATCTGTAGTAGTACCTGAAATGCCAAACAACTATAGCTTACATACACACCAGATGAATACAGAACCAGAAGCTGAACCGCATAAATTTAATATAGTTGTGACTGAATCCCTAGAGAAGGCATCATATTTTAAGTCACAAACATTGTTCATAAACACAGCTTGGTGTTCATAAACAAAATTTTAATGTATTAAAAATATATAGAAATGCAGCCTCAACAATGTTATGGAAGTGCAACCAACAACAAGAAGCAATTGAAAAATATGTATTTATTAATGCCTGTTCACATAAAAACTGCCAGCCACTTTATGGGCTTTCCCCAGCAATTCAAAGCAATATATAAGACAATGCCTTGAATCAGGCTCTAGGACAAAATTTTCAACAGAAGCCCATGCCAAAAATTTCAGCAGAAGATTCATAAGGATCTGTTAAAATAAAGCACAGTTATCGGCAGAGAAGTATCATCTATCACTTTCATCAGTGAAGAAGCAATATATATATATATAATAAACATCAAACAGTGCACTCAATCTTTAACCTACAGCATACCAGTGAAGGCACTTCACAGAATATGAAAAATCTTTCTGCATTCCCTAGCAGATGATTAAAAGAAACTACATACTTCAGACCGAGTGAAAGGCTATAGGCTAAAATCTAGAAGCAAACAAAATAGCATTCATTATAAAGATGGTTACTGAAACAGAAACTTTACCTGCTGGAGAAACATCAAATACAAGATTAAGCGATTCACGGTCTGAAAAGTACTGTTTGGCCAATGACCTGAAATCAGTGGCAGCTACAGCTGGTTTGAGACGTGGAAAATGCAATGGGGAAGAAATTGAGATGGAAGATGGACCATTGAGCAAGGAATCGGGCTCACATAAGTAACCTGGGTTCTCAATTAAATCAACAAGATACTCCCTGGAATCATAAAGACTGGCTTGGTGAGATTTTTCTTGCATGCAGCAAATATTTCACCAAGATAACTTACAATTTTTTTCACAAATCATAGACCAAAATGGGAAGAAGAACCATAAAAAGTAAATGCACAGCCACCATAGAAGTGAGTAAAAAAATTGAGTTTCTGCATGACAACAATTAAAAATTGCTGGATTTGTTTTGTCAGCAAAATATTGCCATCCAAAAACAAATGACACCAAAAAAGAACCAGAATTCTTGAGAGAGAGGAGGAGGGAGGGAGAGAATAAATCAAAAACAAATTTAAGCAAAAAGAAAATACCATGGAGATTATTAAGTTACCTGTCAAGTCCAAAACGGACAAGGCAGGAGGAAGCATCATCTCTTTTACAATATTTGCAGCCCTTCGCAATTCGACATGGTAGATCAATAGTGTCAGCTAGTACCTTCATAAATTAGTTGAACTGTGAATGAATCCTCATCCCTTCAAGGGGAAACACATTTTTTAGAAGGAAACTTGCTCCCTCTTAGATGTAGTGAAGTATAATCTTTGGCGTAAAATAAAAAGAGAAGTCATATGATGCTAACTACAATTAACGCCAAAAATACTTTCTATTAACATCTGATGTGAAATTAAAACACCATAAAACGCTAGACCTTACTTTGAACAGTAAAGCTCGATGTCTGCAAAGGCCAGCAGATAGGCTTCCTATAGGAACCACAACCGAACCTAAGCAACATTTTAAATTGTCACTGCACTGCCTCCAAAAGGAAACGAAATTATCCTCTCCAGTAGTGAATGAACCCCTTGGGAAAGCAAGAAAACAATTCATCACCAATGTAGAACAAAATTGCATGAATGTTGAAATTTTGTGCATTCATAGTTTAGACGACTCACCCCATGCGAAAGCAGACAAGCTTAGCTAACTGATCGACAACTTCTTTTGTGGTTATGCAGCTACAAGAAATATTGTGGACTAGATTTTGGAGTTCCTTTAAGTTGGGATCAGTTCTTCGGTCAACCAATATCACTTCTAGTGGCGAATCAACATTAGGATCAACAGATCTTAGAGATTCAATCGATGGAATTCGACCATGTTCTTGCAGATCAGTGCACACAGTCCAGGCATATGAATTCACTCCATGAATTAAATAGAACCCATCAGGAATTTTGTCAAAGTATGATAAGCACCCATTAACCTGATGCACATAACAGTGATATTTGAATATCCAGTTATCTTAACTAGCTTCCCAAACTATTCATGAGTATTTTAGATGCTAGGCTACTTATAAACTCCTACGTAACCTTCATTGACAGTAAATAACATAGGTAAAAATATAGATGCACTCAGCAACTACCACAGCAATCACCATAACAATATAACATTTCAACCTCTAAACGTTAATATTTCTCTAAATAGCATGTTTGAAATCTACTAGAAAATTAAACATTTTTTACTATCTGGTTGGTGAACAGAATCCCCACCCTGATTATACAATTAAACAACAAAGAAGAAAAATAACAGTGAGTAATCATTTCACGTATATTTTAAGTTGCAAATGATTTTTGTGAAGACAAGTATGATTCTTTAGTAGTTACACACACCATTCATACAACATCCATCCACTTAGGAATAATTCAACTACAATTGAAGAGGCACTAACATTGGTGCTCCTACATTTTGATCACGAAACTAAGCAACTTCCACCTTCTTATAATGTTCATTTTTTTCATCTAAATTGTAAGCAACAAATATTTTCCAAAATGACAATAGATCATCCTCTCCCCAAAGTTAAAATTGAACTAACCCTGAACAAATTGAAAACTAGAGGTAGAGGGGACTAACTTTTCACATCCTATCCTATGCACTATTCAGGGTTCGCAACTCAAGCTCAGAAACGCTCATCATCCAGTTTATCTCACGAAAAATCTTTAAAATATCTAAAAACGAATTCCATTCACTATAACACTTACTATATTCACCTATACATATTTCTTCAATCTCCTGGTGTTACTGAGCATTGAGCGCATAAGCTCAGTGTCAACGAAACTAATATAAAATAAATTTCCAATGAAACTTTCTTACCCAGAACCGATGGGAAACTGTCTCCGCAGAGCTAGAGCTAGCCGACCGGATTGCGGAATCATCCGGAACCGGATCCAAAAAGTTCGGATCATCAGCACAGGTAGCTTCCGACGAAAGCCTCAAAGCCAACGCCAACTGCAACTGATAACTCTCCTCCGTTTGCTGCGCCCAGCTTTTCCCCGACGACGAGCCGCCAATTTTCGTTCTCAAATCCCCATGCCTAAAGCTCCCATCGTGACCGTACACGAATGAATCAATCTCGTTCGCCGCCGTCGTAGAAAGGTTAGGTGCATAATAATCTCCCGATAACGAGCTCTCACCGAAGCTACTCCCGCTCGATTGCCGTTGATGACCGACTGATGAAGCATAAGTATTCGTTCCTCCTACGCCGCCGATACGACTCGCTTGCTGCTGGTTCTGACTCTGATTCTGATCCCAATCGAATAAACCTCTCTCTGATTTCACTTTACTGGTTTTATTACTCGTAGCTTCGCTCGACAGCGAATACACGGAGTACTGGTCGTCAGGATACTGACTAAGTAGAGAATAGTTGGATCTTCGACTGGGCATTTCCATTGATAACCTCTAAAGAAAATCGCTGATCACTAAATCTTTCGAACTCTAAGAACAGCCATTGCTGAAGATATCAAGCTTTTTAATCTCTTTTTTTCTCTCTCCCTCTATAATTTGTTTTTCTTTTCATAAACCTTTTCTTCTCGTTCCAGAATCCGATTGTGGGAGAGAAACCAAAGAAAAAAAAAAAAACAATCCCAGATTCCCAGTTTTATTTGGTGGCCTAATCGTAATTTTCTCCCTGTTTCCTTTTGCTGTGCTTTTCCGGGAAAAATGGGATTTCTGGTTCAAACTTCAAACGCTGATTGGATGATTTTCTTTTTCATTTTTCTATAATTTCGCCAAATATACTAAACAAAGGTTTCCTGTTTGGTCTTTGTTTGGTTGGCTTGCTCGATGGCCTAGTGGCTTATGCCTACTCGCTAGTAAATGGGTACATTCCTTCTTTGTAAATAAGCATCACGTTACCTCTCACGCGCGTGGCTCCACTCTTCTTTAATTAATTCTTCAAATATTTAAGATTTTAGCTTTGTCTATGTGCATGAACCTGGACCAGATTATTAATTTTATTTATAAAACGTATATGAAGTTTTATTTTCACATTTCATTTTGGTACTTAAAAATTGGTATTTATAAAATTCGCATCATTTTCTAAAAATACTGGTTATAAAATTCTCTGTTTTTCATGCAATTCTTACCGAAACTATATTTATATTTGTTGACGAAAATCAAGTGTTCAAACAAAACTTTTTATCTATTTATTAATTTGTAATACATAAATTCTAATTTCAAGCTTATAACCATCATCATCATAATGTATTTATTAATTTCCCAGTTTACATTATTACTATTATAATAATTAAAAAAGTATTATAATACGTTTAAATTTTGTCACAAATTAACTGATAAATAAAAAATTAAGATTATGTTTTCTGTAGATAGATAATTGAATTATTTTAATATTTTTCGGTAAAAATATTAGGAAGTTATTATATTTGAGAGTGAATTGTATTTTAAATTTTTTATTGTAAAAATAAGTAAATTAAATTTTATATATTTCGAAATATACAAATTAACTCATTTGGAAAAAAAATTGTTAAATGATGATGTGGAAAATGTTAAATTATTTTTTATTGGTAAATTATATAAATAATCACTCAGCTATATTTTTGTTTTATTTTTGTCACTCAATTATTAATTTTTTTGATTTAATCACTAAACTTTTTGAAATTAAATATTTTAGTCACTCTGAGTTTATGTGGGTTTTTTATTGGTTTAGTAACAAAATTAACTCTCTAATATTTACACATTCTATCAATTTGATTCTAAATATAAAAAATTTCTACAAATTTAGCACTTAATGTTTACAAAATTTATCGTTTTAACTCTAATTCTAAAAAATTAATAAATTTGACCCTCTACATTTACAAAATCTATCAATTTAGTCCTAACTCTTAAAATTAAAAAAAAATTAAATTCATTTTTAGCCCTTTATAACCATTCGACTAACTCATGTGAGATATTAAAAAAAAAAAAGTACTCTCTTTCAAGTCACTTGCAACATTTTTTTCACTATAATTTAGTCTTCACACTGGATCAAATCAATTGATTTGGAACTAATTTAGAATAATTGGTTGCAAAACTACCCAAATAGATAATGTTTTTTTATATTATTATTATTATTTGGATCTTTTTTTTTTGTTTTATCTCAATTTTTTAGAGTTGTTTTTGCAAGTGACTTGAAAAAGAATATTTTTTTCTTATTTTAGTATTTCACATGGGTTAACAGTCGGGATGAAAAAAATCCGAATCTGATTAGTTTCAAGTCGATCCAAACCGATAGGGTCATTTTTTTGTTGAAATTGGGGGTCGAGACAAGACGGATTAAGTTCTAAAAATAGTTGGGTCAGGTCGAATTTAGAATGAAACCACCCATCTTGCCTCGAGATATTTATGAAATTACTCTCTATACATATTTAATATTAATAAAATTAAAATTTCCTAAAATTTATTACTACTAGTCTCATTCTACCACCTCTATACTAGTCCCCTTTTACTCTTATAAGGTTATTTTCCCTATTTTCTATCTTTTTAATTTAATAATTTATTAAAGGAATCTTTGTTCTTTCTTTTTTTCTTATGTGCTATAATCACAACATGTGTAAATATGCATTAGCACACAACTCCAGAGATAAATCAATAAGCGAATCTAATGAAAAATGGTACCAAAACATTTCAATTAAAAAATAATTAATCAAATTTTTACAAAAAAATAAAATTAAAAGAATTAAACTTGAGTCGAATCAAATCGAAGTTGAGTATACTATTATTTTTGGGTTTGGGTTTAGAGCGGGTCAAATTTTTTAAAGTTGGGATCGAAGCATGGCAGTAGAGCATCGGGCCGGGTTGGGGCGGGCAAAAAACCGCCATGTTGTCATCACTAGTTAGCCAATGGATTATAAAGGGTTAAAAATCATTTTTAATTTTTTTTTTAAATTTTTTAGAATTAAGATTAAATTGACAGATTTTGTAAAATTTGAGGGCCAAATTTAATGAAGTTTTTAGAATTAGAACTATAATGACATTTTTTGCAAACCTTGAGGGCTAATTTTTTTGAATTTTTTATATTTTTATCAAAATGATAGAATATGTAAACAATAGAGGGCTAATTTTGTTACTAAGCCAAAAAAAAAAAAACCAACACTAGCTCAAAGTGACTAAAATATTTAATTTCAAAAAGTTTAGTGATTAAATAAAAAAATTAATAGTTAGATGACCAAAATAGAACGAAAAGCATAGTTGGGTGACTATTTTTATAGTTTACCCATAAAAAATAAATTTCATCATATTCCACGTCATTATTTAACATAAAATTTTGAAAGAGGAGCTAATTTGAATGTTTTAAAATGTATAAGGGTTAATTTGCTCATTTATTCAGTAGAGGGGCCGAAATGCAATCCATCCATTAATACATGGGCTTCTCTAGTACTTTTACCAATATTTTTCCAGCAATTAAATGATCATTATGAAAAAATTAAAAATAAAGAAAATTTAAAAGTCTTTGGTAGGGGCTAAAATGGCATAACATACTCACAAGTGGGCAATTTGTTTATTATTAAACAAGTTGGAAATATATTAGACTGCTTAGAAAAACATGATTAATTAAAAAATGGAGAGGAAAACAGGAGGAAATCCTTAAACAAAGTTGTTTTCATTTTGTCGAAGTGATTGAGACAATAAAATATATAAATCCATCGGTCTAACAGGTTACGTTCGATGAATCTTATGATTTTTTCTTTTAAATATTTTCCCTTGCCTTTCTATTTTGTTATATTATATTATTATTTTTTAGAGTAAATTATAAAAATAATCACTTTTGTTTGTTTTAAGTTACATTTTAGTAATTTATGTTTGAAATGTTACGTTTTAATCACTTATGTTAGTATTTTGTTATGAAGTGATCACTGTGTCGTTAAGTTCCGTTATCTCCCTAATGGTAATCCTACGTGGCAATCCAACTAGATTTTAAGTGTTAACTTGAATTTTCAAATGAAATGAGAATAAATATTTAATTAAATAAATCTGATTAATTAAAATTTTTAAACACTAAATCTTAATTGAAAAAACCCTAAATCTATTTTCACACACCTCTCTTCTTCTTCTTCTTCTTCTTCTTCTAACCCTAAATCTATTTTCACACACCTCTCTTCTTCTTCTTCTTCTTCTTCCCTTTTGATTCCAATATCTTTAGTTACAAATCTGTCTCAAAGCTTGAATCTTTAAAATCCATTACACCAAAGATTTAATATCTTTGATTCCAATATCTTTTTCCCGTAAAGTTTCTTTGGGTTAATGAGTTTCAAAGATTCAAGCTTTGAGACAGATTTGTAACTAAAGATATTGTAATCAAAAGGGATGAAGATGAAGATGAAGAAGAGAGGTGTGTGGAAATGGGTTTAGGGTTTTTTAATTAAGGTTTAGGGTTTAAAAATTTTAATTAATTAAAGATTTATTCTTATTCCATTTGGAAATCCAAGTTGGCACTTAAAATCTAGTAGGACTGCCACGTAGGATTACCGTTAGGGAGATAACGGAACTAAACGGCACAGTGATCACTTCATAACAAAATATTAACATAAGTGACTAAAACGTAACATTTCAAACATAAGTGACTAAAATGTAACCTGAGGCAAACAAAAGTGACTATATTTGTAGTTTACCCTATTTTTATCAATTAAAACGTATTTTATTTATTTATTAAAATTTTATTGCAAAATTTATATTTTTTAAAATTATAATTGAAAAAGTAAATATAATATAATATACAATTTTAATTTTTAAAATATTGATACTTTGTGTTATGATCAAATTGTATTCATTGATTTAATTAAAAAAAAAATGTTTTGCAAGGAAAAGAATAACATAAAATAAGGTTAAAGTGTAAATTTGTCACCGTACTATAAGTGAATATTGAAATTTGTCATTATATTTGTTGATGCCAAGTATGAACAAGGAGGAGAAAGATGAAGGCGCGAGGTCTGATTCGCCTACATAAGGCAAAGGTTCGACAATAGGAAAGATATAAGGAGGAGGAGAAGGGAAAGAGGGAACCTCAACTTATATAGTGAATCATCATCTGTCTAATAGTGATGTTGGTGGATCATACGACGGTTCATATGGTTGGGTAAACTAGTCAGGTGTCAATAGTTAGAGGTCAGGTGCTTAACTAGCACTACCATGACAAATTAATTGTCGTTATGGTACGTACTACGTGGTCTTGCCTTTGCTGCAGATTGTCCTGCTATGACACCTTTATCTTTGAGGCAATAAGAAATGATTAAGCCTTAACGGTCCAATAATGGGTGCTCCACGAGGGATTGTTTGCGGACCATCCGCAGGATTGCCAACGAGGGTTCAATTGCAAACTGTCCAACAACTTTGCCACGTATCCTGTGGTAGTGGGGTATAACAATATTCAATTTGATTGTATTTATCATTATAATTGAGAATATAAGTAAATTTGTCACTTTTATATGATCGTCAAATATGAGCTTCATATTAAAATTTATCAAATAATATGAATTTAATATTTAAAAAAAAATATAACAAGGAAATATGTTTTTCAATATTTTAATTTAATGTTAGTAACTAATTACTTTATAAAATATTAATAAATTAACTTAGTGTTTTTATTTAATCAAAGAAAGAATTGAGTTTTTTAAATATATATATATAAAGTGGTAAAGAAAAATATTAAGTTTATGTTTCTAAATTAATTGTTTTATTAATTTATAATATCATATTAATGTATTATTGTTAAATATTAAAATAAAATATCTCTCAAGTCAAAATATAAATTTGAACTTTAAAAACAACATTATCGAAAAAAGTAGCCACAGATTCTTTAAAAATATTAATCTTTATGGACTATAAAATGAACATAGAGAATAACACAATTATCATTTAAAGTAAATTATAGTGGTGAATTTTTATTTTTGCTTAAGGTTAAAGCATGTCATATCCATATATATTTCACAAATTTGAAATTTAGTCCTTATATTTTTATTTTCAGGAATTTAGTCTATATATTTTTCAAATTTCAAAATTTAAGTCCAACTATTGGCACTATTATTATTTTGTTAAATTTGTTAGTGTGACATTTTGAAATTAAAAAAAAAATACTCATTTGGTAACCACGCAACTAAAAATTTATGTTATAATGAACTAGAATTTATTAAAATAACTTTAACATTGCTAATAATTGGACCTGAATTTTGAAATATGAAAAGTAAATGGACTAAATGCCTAGAAATAAATTACAAGGACTAAATTCTAATTTTTTAAAGAGTACAGGGACTTATGCATGGTTTTTAGAATCTGACTGATGGTCGAATTAGTTCATTCGTCCAACAAATCTAATCGGTATGTTTGGTTCAATTAAATAGATCATTAAAATTCAAAAAATAAAAAATTTGATTCAACCAATTTTTTGCTTAGACCAATTGGTCTAGTGGCTTTCTTTAGACTAGTACCTTGACCAGTCGATCCGGTCCAATTCAGTTCAAACACCATTCGACGAATGACATATTTCAACCATACTTAAAGTACAATGGCAAATTTGCACATCAACCCAATAAAATAGTATAAATGTGTTTGCAAACCCTATGCAAGTTCATTTTTTTATAAATTACAAGGATTAAATTCTAATTTTTTAAAGAGTACAGAGACTTATGCGTGATTTTTAGAATCTGACCAGTGGTCGAATTAGTTCATTCGTCCAACAAATCTAATCGGTCTGTTTGGTTCAATTAAATAGATCATTAAAAATTCAAAAAATAAAAAATTTGATTCAACCAATTTTTTGCTTAGACCAATTGGTCTAGTGGCTTTCTTTAGACTAGTACCTTGACCAGTCAATCCGGTCCAATTCAGTTCAAACACCATTCGACGAATGACATATTTCAACCTTACTTAAAGTACAATGGCAAATTTGCACATCAACCCAATAAAATAGTATAAATGTGTTTGCAAACCCTACGCAAGTTCATTTTTTATAAAGGGAAGAATGTGAAGTTATTCAAATTTTCTTAAATTTCTAAATATTTTTATATTATTTTTATTCAAATTTCTCTTAATTTATTATTTATTTATTTTTTATTTTTTTGATGCTATTCATGTCCGTTTTACGGTCCATGTTCGGGGTGCGTGGTTGTCCCTCCCAACAATGTCGTCTTCTAGGTTCGAACCTAGGACATTCCATTGGGAGTGCAATGTGCCTTATCATTGCACCCAATCACTTGTTGGTATTTATTTTTTTATTTTTATTCAAAGTTTACTATTTATTTTTTTATTTCATCTTGGGTCCAATCCAATGTATCATTCTACCAATGAATACATTTATGTTTCTACCCATAGAGTCAACTGCTCTGATAGCCAAGACTAATCATTTCTCCAATTGGAATTGTAGACGACATAATAATCCTTCTCAATATTTGAATCAAACACTCACTTTGATTCTTTTACGGGATTATGAACTTATTTAGATTATCTACTGAAATAAGTTGTCTTTCTCGCAATGTAAGCTTTTCACAATACCGCTTATCTTCAGTTTGAACTTAGACAATCAATGAGATCATATTTGTTTGTCACAATTTCGCTATGCGTGCAAAATATGAAAGGCAAAAAATAAAAAAAAGACATAATAGTGAAATATGAAATTAACTTTATTTATTTATTAATCGTTCAAATGAATAGAAAATAGTTACATGTTTACTACAATATGAGCACATTTTCCAACACACTACTAATGCACGTAGCTTTTCCTTAAGTCAATTAGGGTATCTTAAGAGCATTGAAACACTTAGTGCCTAAATTAAACTCTTTCCTTTGAGAATTCTCTCATCGATTATTTTGTTGTCAAGTCCTTACCCATAACCTAGCTGTTAGAATCCAAGGTAAGCCTCTATTCTATTAGGGTTAATTTCCTAAGAAACTAGGTTCGCTTGTATGTTTGAATTCAATGTGCTTTGTTTGTTAAGTGATAAGTGTATGTTTATGTATGTTGCGAACCAACCGAACCATCTACCAGCAAGGACAAGGGAAAAGCAAAACTTGTTTAAAGTTCACAACAAATCAGTGAGTGTTTAAGGATAGTCACTTGAATGTGCGAACCATTATGTTAATCAGGATCTTAGGGTTTTTAAGCTAAGTTCCAAGAGAAAGCTTTTCTAAAACTCTGTTTTATGTTTATGTTTTAAAAATATTTTTTATGAACTGTGATATGCAAGCTCTCTATGCGGGCACTATGTTTTATAAATGTTTTGGATATAATAACTTGTTGTATATGTTTGATATAATGGCATGCCATATGATTTTGAGTATTCACCTTCGTGGTTTATTTTACGAGCATTTAGGCCTTAGGTTATGTATGGAGAGAAAAGAGAATGTCGAGCTATGCTCCATTCAAAGGGACATGTTGACATGTTTGGAGAGTGTTTAGCTTTATGCTACACTTATGGGACATGTTAAAGACTCTTTGAGTCATAAGTAAGGTGTTATAAGGAGATCTGCTTATCCAATAGAACAAGACAATACAAGTACATGATTATGTTTTATGTGAACATGAATATGTTTTCAAGACAAGTACATGCGAATTGTTTTCAAACTTCTATGTTTTTTTGTTTTATCTGACAAGCAGGAATCTGTGATCTAGACCTCACATCTTTATGGTGAGCCCAAATCACAAAACAATATTCCTGACTAAACTTTTGTTTAACTCATGTTTTGTGCATATTGTATGGCTTCTTTTATATTCAATGAGTTTGCAAGAACTCACCCACTTCTTTCTTTACTTCGCAGTTATTTAGATCGCGAGGTAAGCGGTGGCGAGGCGAGTGATCCAAGCAAAACTAAACTCTGGATAGGTACCAACGAACCCTGAACAAAGGACAACGTGGAAATCTACTTACGTTTAGAGATATTATGTTTGATGACTTTGCCATTGTTATAAAACCTAATTTTTCCCTTACGCTTATATTATTTTCAAGTTTGCGAACCAATAAAGCTAAGTAGTTAAGTACTTGACTAATTGATTATGTTAATTTTCTTCCAATATGAATAAAATACCATGCTTCATTATTCTTTATTATATACAAGCTCATGTTTGTGTTCTTAAAATCCGATCTAACTAAAACTTTAACTCTCTAAGTTGTAATGCATTAAACAAATTAGTCTATACTGAGTTAGTCAAAATTGTTGCGAAGTACTCATAGTAAACCCTCATGTTATTTAGAATGACATATTATGCAAATCCTCATGTTATAGAGTATGACATAGAATGTGAACATCCATGTTTTATAGTATGTGATTTAATATATGTGAACCCTATACGTTTGCGAACCTTAAGCAAGTTATATGTATTTATATGCTTTTTAATGATTATGTGAACTTTGGAAATGTTCTGTTTCTCTTCTTACCATGATACTGGAATGTGCGAACATGCATATATGTGATTCCGTTGCACTATGATAACTTAACACATATTTTATTGTATTTTATGGTATGATGGAGATTCGATTGAGAATTAAACGGAGAGTCACATATATACACATAATATTTTTTTAATTTATTACATTCAGTAAAATAGCGAGCATAGATGACCACAAAATAAATATAATATAATTACATGTTTATTTTTGTTTAAATATAGTTTTAATTTTTAAAAATAAATAAAAGTATTAACAAAATAAATATTATTTTTGGGTAACGTTGCAGGCTTACAATTTCGGGAAAAACGAAATAGTTGTGGGGCCTCAAAATTTAAAGTGTCGACACAAACTTTAACCACCGGCGAATAAATACAATATTTATAGAGGGTTGTGGTGTAAATAAGCTACATTGAACCATGGATCAAATGCAGGCCGCAAAGTCCAATCGAGAGCCCAGCACTTGCCGAGTATCAAAGGGGCCTAAAAACAATAAGGCCCTTATAAGAATTTAGATCAAACTAGGAGGGAAAGATAAGGAAAAAAAAAAAAAAAAAAGGCGGTAAGGCGGCAAAAGTAGCAAATTCTCGAATACTTGTATATCAATCTATCTGCTTTCTCAGACTTCAACTGTCCGATGCTTCTCTTGCTTCCTCAGCTTATCTTTTCGTCATTCTACCGATTCAAAAAAAGGTTTGTTTCTTGATCCAAATCTATTTCCTTTAAATGTTTTCTTTCTTTTTAAAGAATTGGAATCGAGCTTTTCCTGATATGTTTCTGCGCCCGTTGATATGCTCGTTTGATTTAAAACGAAACGTGCTTCACTGTGTCTTTTTTGTTGATTGACGTTTTTTTTTTTTCCTTTTTAAATTTTATGTTTCCGTTTTAGCTATTTTGAGGTTGGAGACACTTTAGTAATTATGAGCGGGATTTTATTCATGTTTAGCGAATTGTTCCGACTTTCTATTAGTAGCGATCTGGAGGTTTTAAATATGGAGGAAGATATAGGATTTTAAAGCGTCGATTCATTTATTCTTTCTTTTGATGAAATCTATTGAATCTGCAATTAAGGTCCGTGTTTGTTATTCATTGATTACTTTTTGATCATTTACGTGAACTTATAATTGGAGAAATTTATAACATCGAGTCGAAGGCTGAGGATTCAGCATCTTGTACCCACAATTGTATATCATATTGGATAGATAGATCTAAGTCATTTCCATCCCTGGAGACTTCATTCTCGACTAAGAACGTGGAATTTCTCGGATTATCGAATCAAAGTTTATTTATGGTTGTTTGTAAGGTAAATGTTATCATTAAAACACCGGAATATGTGTAATGTGGTTTGAATTGACACATTGGATCATCATGCAAGCGGAATGTCTGTTTTTGATTGCCATGAGAAGTAGAAATACATAAGTAACCAGGATGATGCTCTTTTTTCTTTTTACATCCACGTTACTCTATTGTTTGCATATCTTTCTCCACTTAGGGCGAAATTCTCAGGTTCCATTGTTTTCTTACTTTATACTCTGTCCCTTCTTTTACCGCATTGCAGTCACTTTGACTTCGTGAGCCTTCCAGTAAGCTCCAATCAATTTTCTTTTAAACGTTTATCACTTGTTATTTTTTAAGGTATACAATAAATTTGTTCCTCTGCATGCTTAATTGCTCTAAGGTGGCCTGGTCCATACGCTTTAATCTTGTTCATTGTAGGAAAAAGTTCTAGCAATTAGCATATGACACAGTTTGTTGAAACTGTTTTCTGAAAAATTGCTCAAAATTTGAGCACGAAACTAAATAATTACAACCTTGTTAAACAGTATACAGCCCTACATGCTTTTTCATTATGGGTTATACAAGGAATTTCACATTTCCCTACAAGCCAAGTCAGTGGTGTAAAATGCAATTCCATTTCTTCATACATGGTTATTTGGTCAATGTTGACTTGTTTGGATCTTATGACTGTGCTATCATTTACTCATCTTCTCCAGCACCCTTGCCTTTTGCTTTGGCCAATCTACTGGCTGGGAAATGTAATCTAGCCATTAGAGGACGGGGTGCTCGAGATTTCTGGTCAAATCCCCGCACACAAACATATCCTGCAATTTGTCATTAAACAGTATTAAAAAAATGAAGAATTTGTTAGATGACTTGAATTCTATGAGAAAGGACTGATTATTTGCACCTTGTTCAGGAATTGAAAAACTAGGTCTACCTAAAGTATAAAGAAAGAGTTTTGGCAGAACATTTTATTTCTTCTTGTGGTGTTCAAAGATTTTAGGGCTGGTATTCAATTGTTGAAGGCTATGTTTGAGATTTTCTTGTGGTTTTGGTTAGTCAAAAAATTTGAGTTTATGCTGTCTGAGAGCTCTAAAGCAATAGGTCTTCACTGCTTAAAAATGGCAATTAGGGGTCCAAGAAGTATCATTTCAAGATAAAAGTGGGCGAGCCGATTAGTGCATTTTTGATAGAACCATTTTGCCTTGTTCATTGCTAAGCTAACTATGAGTTGGTAAATTGTGGAAAGTATCAAAGGGATTGAATTCTTATTTTAGGAGGATAAAGGCTACAAGGTTGACTGGTTCGTGTGAGTTCTTATCTCTTGTTAAAATTCTGAGCCACTTTAATCTCTACTTCAGTCAACATATTCGAATAGGACTGTTTCAGGCAGTTTAGATCCATTTTAGTTCAGAAATTGAAAGAGGGCTATAATTTCAAGGCTTATTAGTTCAAGTGTTCATTTGAGATCTTTATATGGATAACAGGCAATGAACTTTGATAGAGTTTGAAGACGCTATAAAGCCTACTATAACAATAGTTCCATACCTAGGAAATCAGGTACTGCTTGCATGGCAGTTCCTAGATCTAGATTTCTGTAAGTGGGGGCAGTGCTTTGTCGTTCTTTTTAGTTCTCCAATAACGAGGTTCATCAGAGTTC
Organism: Kokia cookei; assembly: GCA_039519145.1. Classification (NCBI taxonomy): domain Eukaryota; kingdom Viridiplantae; phylum Streptophyta; class Magnoliopsida; order Malvales; family Malvaceae; genus Kokia; species Kokia cookei. Next base: position 9,331,561 of record CM076900.1, on the reverse strand, counting down.
TTATATGGATAACAAACAATGAACTTATGTTTTGATGGAGTTTGAAGATGCTATAATCCCAACTATGACAATATTGTTGTGCCTAGAAAACTGTGTACCACTTGATGTGTATTTGCATGGCAGTTTGTAAATCTAGATTTTATTAAGTTGTGAAAGGGAATGAATGGAAAGTGTTTTGTCGTTCTTTTCTGTTTTTCAATAATGAGACGTTATTTTCTATTATTTTTAATTAGAAGTCCCTCACAAGGAAATTATCTACCCTTTTTATATCTCTTGGGAATTTACTTCTATGGAGAAGTCCTTCGCTCTGGGGTTTCATTACTTACATTAAAGAAAATTTTCTAGGGGAGTTGAAGTCAGCTTAGAATGCTGCACTCGGCAAGTTCTATCAAGCCAAGAGAAGAAAGTGCAGCTATTATTATAATGATCTCTTTGTGACACGTTCAATGCCATGGTATGATCTTTTCTTTTCTATTGCTAGATGAAAACATGGACGTGCTTGTAGTCCAGATCTTAAGGCTATTCCTGTGTCCTTGGTGCCCATGGAATTGGGAATTCAAAGACTTTGAGGGGTTGATAAGCTGTTGTATGTTTTTAAAAAATTTCAAAGTTCGGAAGTTTATGTGCACCTAAGGCTAAGATCACGGTTACTTATGGGTGACTATTCAAGTCATTGCAAACAGCACTGACATAAAGTTAAAATGGTTGACAATTCTCACCTCTCCAGAAGCAGTGTTGAATTCCCTCTGTTGTTAAGCCTAATTATCATAAAACATAAACAGTCAGTTATTGATCTTGCTACATTTATCAGAACAATCTTCTATTAAAATCTTCTAACCTTTAAATATTGAAGGTATGGATGTCCCAAAGTAGACCATTCTCCTTGGCAGGTTCCATAGCCATTGCCTTGGAACGGCAATTGGGTTCAGACTAGAATCGTGGTCGGCAAATACCTGCATTGGAATAGTATTTTTCATCTTCATTATTTCCTTAATAAAGAAGAAAATAGCTATAAAATTAGAAATTGGTTCAACCAGCTTGATCGACTTACTTCATTAACTTGGAAGTATGTGCCATTTAGGGGAAAGCTACCTCTCATTGCTGTTCGACACGGTATCTGTTTATGATGTTTTATCATATAGGTAAGCATATGATATTTTGATATAAGATCTCAAATGCAATAGTTATATTTCTTCATACTATTTATTAAATTTGTTTTCTTACTAAAAGTGTTCCCCGGACAATCTGAGAATCTGCTTCCCGAATACTATTGCAAGAGAAACATGTCTCATCATCACACAATTTGCCATGCTCTTGGGAATTGCACCTTCTTTCGGGCTGTTGAATGGAGTTTGCCGTTTCACCTGGTGTAAGCAGAATATTATGTCATCGTCCAAAAGAGTTTGTCATACTATGTTATTAAGTGCTGTCCATACCTGGTGTCCATATGGCAAGAAGGTACTTGCACGGGTCATCAGGTTCTCGTTTATCCAACTGTAAGTTTACCATAAGCAACTCATATAAGAAAAATTCAGTTAAAGAAATATGAAAATATCCTTCTTTGATTAAGTAGTCAAGAACTAACCTCATTTAGAAGAGGGTGTGAATCTGGAAGTTCGTAGCTGTAGGATGGGTTCAAGGAATTGGGCAGGAAAAAAAAAAAAAGACGATTAGTATGAAGTGCTATCATTTACACTGGACTTGGTGCATTTTTGCCAGAGCCTCTCTATTGTTGAAGGTTGAATATCTATGTTTCTTTAGCATACTTTACTATATTCATATATTAGTTCCTATAGGTACAATGGCATGACGTACATACTAGGCATGTTGAATTTTTAAACATAACTTGAAGGAGCTAAAACTTGAAGTTTTAGAATTATAATCTAAGCGCAATTTTATGCACTTATCTAGAACTAGTAATACTAAAAGCATTTTTCATGAAATAGTTGAATTTGGTCTACGTTTCCAAGACTCGAGAGATATGGAAAGTGCCTACTTACACTTGGTGCTCTGTTCTTAGCCGATTCACATTCTTAAGTCGGGGTGTGGGAATAGATGCAGCTTCTGCTGTTAAAGCAACTAAAGCTTTTGACATATCCCCTTCTTGAAGTTCCATGTTATTTTGCATGTAGTTCTGCAAAGTCTGAGTGAACTCTTCCATATTAAGCTTGATTGTAGGAATTTCATCAGGGTCTTCAGAGAACATGTCCTCAATGTCATTTTCTGCTACTTGTGTACACTCAGGTTCTGGACTTGCTGGCTCTTCAATAATAGGGTCACATTTATTAATGGTGGATGCTGCTTGTAACTGTTGGTTTGCTTCAGACTGACAGTTCCTGTCTGATAGTTCATTTAGCTGCGGTAAGGGCAGAGCCAGTTGATCAATGATCACAGCTGGATTTCGATCAGATGTTCCATTTTCAGTAGCACTGACAATGCTTTTCTCCTCAGGCCCCGGCAGGGCAAGCCTAGCACTGCATTAATATGGTTTGTGGGTAAGTAAATTTGTCTCCTTGAATGACTTTGGGGTTTTCTACATAGTCAATGCTATTCTCTAGTATTTTATCAGCAGAGCATGCTTAATGAATATAATTAAGTAAATAGGTTGATGGTTTCCCTATTGACTGCTTATCTAAGGACATCTTCTGGTCAAATCCTTAGCGCTGTATGGTGACTTTTTATTCTCCATTATTTTATCAGCAGGGCATGCTAGAGGAAAATAAATCGGTTGAAAATTGCCCTATTTGTGGAACAGCTGCTTATCTAAGAAAACCACATATCTTGTGATTTTTAAATTCTGTTATCTGTACAATGACTTTATATCTTGATCTATTTGTAGATTTAGTTGATTATTTGGCTTCTTAGGGCTTGAGGTTTAGCTGAGCTTTAGGATGGGTACAGAAACTGTTCTAGATGGAAGTACAATAGGATCTAGTGTAACTGGAAGTACAATTAAAAAGTGGAATGATGAAATCTTTCATAATCAAACCTTGCGAATGCACTGGCAAAATGTCTGCATTCTCCTCTCATTGGACATGCATTGCAGTTTGGTTTGCCTTTTGTACAGAAAACCTGCATTAATCTCAGAGAATGTTTTTGTTGTCAGACTTAGATTGTTTCTGGTCAGCAAAGGAAGTAAGTTTGTTCACTCTAAGCAATTGTACAGCACACCTTTCCAAATGTGATCATCTGATAATGTAGCTCATACCTGTTCAGTAGATAGAATGGGTTAGCAAATATGAAGCTCTGATAAGAAATTTGTTTTGCTTTTGGGAATAAATGCATTTGCTTGATTTAAGTAATAAAGTGAAGTGGTTCTTTACAATGTTCTTTGATCCAGCTTGCATAGTCGGGGCCATAGATATTTCTGGATGGATTCCAGGATGGGGTACCTAAGTAGACGGAACAAATTCAGCCCTTTCTTGTCAAGTATTTTGTTTTCTTTCTGAATTTTCTGCTTGATAATTCATAGTACTTACAGCTCTAGGAGATGCAATTGAAGGGACTCTGGCAGCGGCTGAAGGGGGACCCATCCCAATCTTACTGCTATTCGTCCAACATTTGTGTCAACCTGTCAAGCAAGTATGGAAGTTAAATTTTGCATTTTCTGCCATGGTTATTTACACAACTGATTAACTTACAGGAAAAGCGAGATGGTGAAGTGTCAAAAGCCGAACGCATTCGACACTTTTTAGCCCCAGTCCTCTTATACTTAGCAGGTACTCTCTACAACGAGGTTAAAAATTATTAAGAAGATTTCGGTTTTGCTAAAAGCATATAAAATGTTGAGAAGTAATGTTCTTTGATTTAGATATGCATGCAACATACTAATACAATATATATAAAAAATGGTCTTCTAAATGCATTTAAGTGTTCTTTTGGTTCCTTTGCCTTACTTTGCTTTGTCTGGTGGAACATCTCTCAACCACTCCAGGTCAATGCTTCCATGATCTCTAACCAGTCTGTTGAGGAAATCCTGTGTGAAACTTATTTACTGTTAGCCGTTATGCAGTAAGCTTTGTGGTGAACTTGATAACTTCACCTTACATTGTTATACTTTTACCTTTATTCGTTGAGCAAGCACATTATTCATCCCTCGTTCCTTAATTGTCTCAGCAACCTCGTGAACTTCTGCACATCTCACTGCTTCCCAGTCTAGTGAGTCCATGGTTTTCTCTGTTCTTTCTCTTTTTCTTCCATTTACTTCTGTCTGTTTTCTTAAGCTATCCCAGTCAAAATCATCTTTTTTCTCTTTTTTGACCTTTCTGCCTTCTGATTTTAATTCCCCAACCATTGAATTGAGCTCCTTATTAGATGAAGAGTCATGTGTATACAAGTTTGACTCTTGCATTTTCTGTCGTGGGGTTCTTTGATTATCAAATGCAGTAGAGCTTTCTGTAATGTCCAACGCTTCTTCCGAATGTTTTGACATACTTACATGCCTCAACATTTCTTTGTTTTGTGCCTCAGCTGGTGATTCAACAAGATTTATAGTGTCTTGAAGCAGCCCCTTTGGACAGTGGGAAACTGTCATCTCAACTGGTAGAGTGTTGGTGCTTGATTGATAATTTTCAAAGGAAGATTGTTGGGCCACCTGTACAGACCTGGTTTTGTCATTTTGATCCATTGTTCGAGATGCAGATTCTTGTGTTAAGGGACTTTGTCTTTTTATCATGTTTTCGTCTATCGTCTTGGAAGCCTCAGACACTCTTGTTTCTTCTTTGAACGTCTCAAAGTGTCCAATTTCTCTTACTTCTGAGTTTAGAGTAAGATATGGATGGTAATTAGCTGATGGCATAAGGTCTTCCCTGGTGAAGCTTTTAGGACCATCTGAGTTGTCACAGTTTTCTCTTTGGTGATTCTGGAATTGGCTTGTTCTGACATTTGAGTTCTCATTAGTAGACACATTTTGATGACTCTGAACTTCATGCAACCTGGCAGATCCAACCATCTGTAAAAGTTGTACAAAAGAAGTAGATCCATTCAAGATGTTAAACATAGGCCCCTTAGTATGATCACCCCCTTCTGAGTTGCCCTCTGAACATGATCCTGTTCTTTCAGCAGTTTGAACCAATGAAAAGTCTGCAGAATTTTCAGATGAAACCACAGAATTTTGAGATGAGATGACATCATTAGTCTCTTCGTCTCCTTTGAAACATTCAGTTTTCCTCCTGATTGTCTCCATGTTCGGTCTGTTTGCAGTGGAGTCACAATATGTACTCAAACCACTTCCCAAAGAGTTAAACAAGTTGCACTTCGGTTCATTTAGTGAGCTTACAGTGGCAGTACTACTTCCAGAGAGTTCTTCGCTGTTGGCAACCTCTTTTTCTTCAGAGTCTTGATACCCATCAACAGTCATTGAACTTTGGTCACCAACTGGTTGAATAGCAGTCTTTGCATCCCACTTTGTACTTTCTTCTGGCTCCAAGACATAGAACTCTGCTCCATTAACTAAGCTTGTTCCCTCTTGATGATACAACTTGTCCTTGCTTTTTGATTTGATAGGAAAACGAGCGGCAAGAGACATGAATGCAGAACTGGCAAAGGGTGAACAGAAATTAGAATATTTCCTTTTTACTGTTTGGGTCATTAAATATTCTAGGAAAAGCTTACCTAGAAAGATGGTCAGAGACATTCTGAGTAAGAAATACTCCAATCACAGAGTCCAGGACTGATCCTTTCCATGGAGAGAAGCGTCTATCCCCTGTAAAAATTGTAAGGTGCTCTCATGAAGGAAACGAAGATGATAGTTCAAAAAGGTGACAGTGCATTTTAAATTCTAATATATGAACATGAAGTAAGTTAACTGAGTTATATGTCATGGAAGATTTCATTACACTTTGCTTTTATGCTGAAACAGTTTTTGCAATTCATGTTCTCTAAAGAGAAATTTCCTCCTTTTAATTCTCAATTCCCTTTTTCTGATCACCTCTCTGTATTGGGTAGAATCTTTCTCTTCCCTTTTATATAGGCATTGATGGGTGGAATGGAAAGGTTAAATAGTGTCTTTTATAGCAACAATGTTAACCGGAATCTCATTTCAATGCATGATAGAACACATTCATTGAAATAATCTTCTTAATTAAAGGTTTAGCAAATTCTTGTAAAATAATTCCTCTAGAGTGCTATTAAGGAAAATATTAGAAAATTAAGTTACCTTGCACAAGGTGCATGCGTGCAATAAATGAGTCTGCACGTCCACTGAATACTCTCCTTTCTTCCTCCCACCATTTTGCCTTCTCTTCATCAGTTCCATCAATGCCTTCACTATTTATATTTTCTAAGAGGAGCTTCCAAACCCTGTTTGTTTCTTCATCCAGGTCGACCTTGGGTCGTGGGCGCCGCTTTCTGGTAGGCACAAAGGGTACAATGGTTCCATCTCTGTAAACAACAAGTGCTTTGTGCTCTTGGTATATCATATTATAAGGGATGAGTGCGTTCTGCTCTTGACATACAATAGCGCTACCTTCCCTATTGATGTCTAACTGGTTGAACTGTCCAAGAAGTGCATCAACAGAAAAAAATTGTTTCCATATTTCTTCTGGAGAGGCACCTGCATCAAGTTGATTATATGAGTTAAAAGGCTTGGCAGATTGGGGAAGATTACTCAAAGATTTAAAGGGTGCTTAAAGAGATGAAGTTAGTACTTACGTAAAAGTTTCTTGTGCATTTGGGCTTCCATTGTACTAGAGCATGCTGAACTTACAAGGCAGTTTCTCTTCTTTGTTTGCTTTGTTTTTGCCAGTTTCGCCTGCATCTCTGTGACAAGGGCTTCCATGCTTGTCTGAGGTTTGTCTGTGTTCCTAACTTCTCGCATGTCATAATCAACAGGTGGCTGGCTGCTGCAGTATTCTGGGTGCCTTTTACATTGTGAAATTCCATTAAGTGAAGCCAAATCTGGAATCCCTGTGGTTTCTCTGGTTCTCTTTTTCTTTGGACTCTCTGTTTGATTTGAAGCCATGATGCAATTAAAAGTTTGCATTTTATTCAGAGAAAAATTTCTTCCTGCTTCATGTTCTGTTGAAACTCCACAAGAAATGAGTTGATAGGGATTTACTTCCACCTTATCTGCCAGGCATGCTTCTGCTGGAACAAGACTTCTTGCAGCTGTGATTGATGAAGATGCACTGGATGTGGCAGAATTTTGCCCTTTGCCAGTTCTCTTTCTCCTGTGAATATGCGGAAATTGCATCCCTAGAATTATCTGGTATGCACAGAAATTGTTGTAGTGACTACCATAAGAATTTACAATTCTGGTATCTTCTTGTTGAGTTGCTGCTGACTTGTTTGCTTGTCCTCCCTCCAGTAGCAAGCTTCTTCTGCACTTGGAGTCAATCAGACTTCTTGCTGATAACTGAGCATCGGAGTCCAATGTGGCGTGTTCATTTCTTTTTAGTCCATCATGGTCAGTGGCTTTATATTTTCCTCTCCTATTACTGAGCTTTTGGGGATGAGTATTTTGTCTTCTATGGGAGGGATTATTCTTGGTTGGAATTGGTGTGCCTGGAGCTTGATCTTCAGTTTCCTTTACAGATTGTTTTAGTTCAAAGGCAATGCCTGTCTGTGTCTTTTCTGCCTCCACTTCAATTATGCCACAAAGCTGAACCATTGACTTCGATTGACTTCCTTCTTTCCCCAGGTTTTCTGTCCCTGGACTAAAATTTAAATTGCAGTCTGGCTTGCATGCAGAGATTTCTTCTCTTTCTTGTCCTGTGTCAAAATTTAACGCTCTTCTGCATGGTTTCTTATTATGCTCGAGTGTTTCTGGATGAGTGGCCCCCTTTCCACTTTCTTCTTGTGTGGGAATTGTTGAGTCTTTGTTGAGTCCCTTTCTTCGCACATACTTCCTCTTACCTGTTGATTTCTCTGCATTTGATACTCCTGGGAGGATTGATGTGTCGTTTTGCACTGTATTCTTTCGTACATATTTCCTCTTAACAGTTGGGGTTTCTTGAGAACCATCAGGTTTTTTGGTCGCTGGCTTTCTGGGCCTTCTAGGTTTGCCCTCAGTAATTACCTTGGGCCTGTGCTTTCTCTTTCTCTGTTTCTGCTGTGGTGTTGTTATTTCTATCTCAGCAAGATGGTTGCCTCCATTATCAGAGTTATGATTTTCCTTGCTCGGTGTAGCAGTCAGGGATGACTCTAAAACAGGCATTTGGAGCTCCTTACTGCATTGAACTACATTCACATCAAGTCTAGCAGGAACCAGTTCATTTGCTTGCTCATCTTTTTTTTCGGTTATGTTCACAATGTATAATTTTCCAATTTCTGGAGCCTCTTTCATTTCTGCTGTTCTGGCCTTATCTGGAGTGATAGGGGCAAAGTCAGAGATGCTCGTTTGAGAGAATGCTTCGCTTGGCCCAGCAGGCAGATTGAAGTCGTAATCATATGAGTTCTGTAGAGGAATGACATCTGTAAACAATGTAAGTTTAACCTCATTCATGTGAGAGCACTACAAAATTTAGAACTTTCAACATTTAATGATAAAGAGGACATTTAGTGGAGAAATTCCTAGGATGAAAATCGTTGTCTGACGTGTTGCAGGACTTGTTTGCATTCCGTTTTTTTAGTTTTCAGGTGACTTATTGAGATGAAAATTTTATATACATAAAACCAGTGCTGGAAGAAGGAAAAGAGGAAATAATGTTTACAATGCCATTAATCTTTACTAGAGGTTTCATTGTTAATTTTTATCTCAATTTCGTAACGTGTCTTCTTCAATACTAATTTTAACTCCCTCACAACATATTGACAACTAGGTGCTGTAATTCAAATATAAATAGCATACTAATTTTGATTCTTACTTTGATTTTTTCTTGGCGTGCAGTTGCCAGCAATCCTTATGTTCCGTTGAGTAGATAAATTTACATGCACAGGAAAGAGCCCAGAAAGTCCACATCCAGAATGGTTATTAATCCCCACCGATGCTGCACTCGTAGACGCAGCTGAGACTGCAGTTGCAATAGCTGATAGATCTGCAGAAGAAACATTGCCAAGTTCAGTTGGATTCTGCCCGCATGAGAAGCTCTCACTCCAAACTGAAGCTGCCTTCAAGTTGTTAAAGCTTCCATTTACTTCCGTGCAACTGCCGGAATCGGAACATGCAACAACTCCATCAGTTTGAGATTCCTGAGCAAACCCAAATGAGCATCTTTCCGATTCTATACAATTTGCTCCAAATATCTGATTTTCCTGCAACTCAAAATGGATCACTGGTCGTTCGTGGCCTTGTTTGCTCATTCTTTTTGCTCCTTGCTCAAAGTTTCAGCTTGATTCTGACTTGCCAGAAGAAGACTAGCCGCTGGTCCTTTAAGCACAATCTTCATATCAAAGGCGAGTGCTTGCCTGAAATTTCCTTTCTGAGGTAATCTTCCTTTTCTGTGGACCTCATTTTATCGGAACTATTCTGCCGGGTAAAAAAAATTAAAGTAATATCAGCATAGCTAAAATAGGCAGTAACATTATTATCCTGTTTGGGGTTTAATCAGTACCTAAAAAACCCAGAATTCCGAATCCTCCAAAAATGCTCCCAAAAACAGCTCTTTAACTGATAGATCTCAAGACAGACCACCCTTAGCCTGCCATTTCTTGGCAAACACTGATGATAAACGAGGGAAAAATTTTATAGAATAAATAATCATTTTTTATACTGGTTATTAAATTTCTGTCTGGTTCATTAAAGATATCAGAAACAGAAACAAAAGAAAATCCCAACAGATTCTCCCTGTAATCTACATTAGATAATTTTTACTTTATATGCTTCAGCCGAATTATATATCAACTCATAAAAATAAGTTAAAATCCACACAAAAAATCCTCTGAAAATCTAAGAATTACCAGAAAAGTGTCACTGCTGGAGATCTGATTCAATCACTTGAAGCCTAAGGAAATGAGAATAAAGTCGTTCCTTGAAGTGAGAGAAAGTAGGGAAAGATAAACCAAATAGAAAGACCAATTCACCTGCAATCTACAACTATAGGTGAAAAAAAAATCCTCAATTGAGGTATTTGTTTGACAGCTGGATGAAAAAAATCCTCAAATGAGTTATTTGATTGACACCTGTACTAAAAGGACATAAGTAAATTCCAACTCAGTTAAAAAATCCACCTATTTTACAAAATAAATTATATTATTACGAGATTGTTTTTTATATTTTTATATAAAATCTATATCAAAGTTTTAGGATACCATCTTTTGAGAACTTTTGACTTCATTATTCCACTAAAATATTATTGGATTATCGTAATTTTTTATAAATATATTTGTTACATATATTGTTTATCCACAATATAATATATTTTATTGTTAATTTAGATAAAATATATAATAAATTATTAAGTAAGTGATTCAATTATATTAATATTATAGTAAATAGTAGTTTTGAAATTTTACATGCGACTAATAAATTTATATTTGCAAATTAATAATTAAATTCTCTTAAAATCATGAAAGAAGGTAAAACTATTATGATTTTATACATGTAAGTGGATTATTTTTTAAAATATTAAATATTAATGCCTTTTGTTTTGTATTTTGAAAATTCGCTTATTACATATTTGAATAGTAGACTTGTAATTTAATGCAAATTTATAACATAGATATTTATATACCAAATTAAAATCAAAGTGAATTCGCTTTTATTTTCATTCAAATTGTATATTTATTATTTTTATCTTTTATAAAGAAAAATATATGTTCAACAATAAATTTTAAAATATTAGTATGGTCTATACAAAAAATATAAAATTGTAATAATATAATATAAATAAGTTATTATCATTAATTTTAATTTTTTTTAATTTAATGTTTTTTGTTTGACCGTTAAATTATTCATAAATTTTTTCAAATCTTTTTTAATAGGAGATTAAACATGTTTTGGCAAGTTTAAATTTACATTTTTTTTTTTTGCATTGACAAAAACATTAAAGTTAATCGAGTTCAGATTTCACTGACATTGTATGACTAACTTTGTTTTATTTCTTTCGAAGACATCTCAACAGTTTATGAAACACTTCCACAAAAAACCCACCCAATGTTTAAGCAAATCTTCAGTTTACTTTTAAACAGAAAGAAAAGAAAAACCCTAGTTAGACGACCCCGCTACCGGACAAACCAATTTATTTAAGTACAGCAGCCTCAAGTTGAGATTGTGAGAATTGGGTCTTCAGTTTTGGTTAGGGATTATGAGAGAGTTTGGGCTTTTAGCTTTTGCTGTGATTTTTGTGCCAATAATAATATATTGCCTTTTATCTAGGTTGGGTCCTCGATAACGACGTTTGTGGTCCCCCCCTTGTGGTGCAAAGGTGCACGCTTTACTAATTGTAGGTTGGTGACGTTCAATGCAATTTACCGTATAGTTGTTTTATGATTCTCATCCGGTGGTGGGGAAAGTTTTGTGAGTGGTAATGATGTCGTAAAATTCTTTGTTGATAAGATTGATACATGTGATGGTTTTCTTTTATATATATTCATTCAAAATTTTGCATGAACCATGCAGAATTTTACGTGATTATGAGTGTGATCGATATATTAAGGTTTAATTGTATTTTGAGTCCTTATACTTTTTAATTGTTTGATATTTAATTTTTTTTTTTTTTTAATAAGAAGAATTGGTGAGATTATATATTAGATGAATTTCAATTTTTAAATTAGTACTTTAAATATTGAATGACATCCAAATTTATTATTAACTGAATCTTAAATTTTTAAAATTAAATTTGAAAAAAATTAGAAGTCCAAAAATTTCAAAGATAACATTTATACCATTTATCTAGCTTGTAAGAAAAATTTATCATGGGAGAGTAAAAAATACCAATTTAATTAAGAATTTACTTAATTTTTTAATGAATTAATAGAGTATTAAGTGGGTATTTTGTCTTTTAAAATTTCAATAGTGTATAATAGTGCTCTTGATTCATTTGTCACGTAATTAAGAGATAAAGTAAATAAATTAGATTATACAATGTATAATAGATATTTTTTAAGTTGATATTAGTACATTATTTTTGAAAAATTACCTCTTTAATGCTTCTTAATTTTTTTTAAAAGTTATTCGAATTGTTATCGTAGTTTTTATTTCATGAATACTGTTCGAGTTCTACTGTTAGTTTGCAATGAAATTGAGAAGTTGGTTTGAAAATTTTTTTGGGGTTCAACTTAGAATAACAGCAGAACAGCTTTGCTATCTTGGGAAGATTGTTGTAGACCACTTGATAATGGCGGCTTGGGATTGCGAAGATTAGTAGATCAAAATAAAATCTTCTTAATGAAGCTTGGTCATTGCTTACTATCGAATACTGATGCTTTGTGGGTGGCAGTTCTAAGGAAGAAATACAATATATAAGGGGTTGTATCGACTTTCATTTATCGTAACAATTGTTCTTTTATTTGGAAATCGCTAATACAAGTTTGGCCAGAGATCATCAATAATGGTTTTTGATCAATTGGAAATGGACGTACAACGAACTTTTGGAACGATGTTTGGGTTCGGTAGAGCGGGCCTTTGAGAGGGTTTGTTGCTGACTATGGGAAGTAGGATAGAACACTTTGGGTTTATGACTTGGTGACGGAAATGGGTACTTGGCATTGGGATTGGCTTATCAATCTGATTTCGCAGTACATTATTCGGCATATTGAGGCAATCATGTCGCCTAATGACTCAGCAGGCTCGGATTTAATAGCTTGGAAATGGATGGAGAAGGATGGGTTTTACTCAGGCAAAACTTATAAGAACCTCCTTACTGAGGATAATGGTGATCCTGTCACTTGGAAGATGATTTGGAGAGCTCAAGCACCTCAACGGGTACGTGTTTTCCTTTGGCAGGATAGATTGTTAACGAATGTTAAAAGACGGAGAAGACATGACAGAAGATGACGTCTGTCCATTACGTATGGGTAATTTGGAGACAGCGATTCACGCGTTTCGAGATTGCTCTTTTGCCATTTTCGTGTGGAGAGCAGTGGTTCTGAGGCATGCGTAGAATAGTTTTTTCTCTTTACCTTTTAAAGACGAGATTGTATGGAACTTGCAAGATAGGAGTAATCTAAGCTTTGAGGGTATTATGTGGCAAACCTTGTTTGCAATTTTATGCTGGTTATTGTGGAAAAATAGAAATTCTTTTGTTTTCTCTAATAGTCACAGGTGTATACAAGTCATTGTAGACACCGGGTTCTTGCGGGCGAGGAGTTATGGGAAATTAGACACGAAAATGGTGATGCAGCGACCTGGGCAAATTCTTTCGAAGTGGACTGCACCTGAAGAGGGATGGATTAAACTCAACTTAGATGCGACAGTATAAATTGTTGGGCAGAATGCCTCCATTGGAGGAGTACTTAGAGATTTGGATGGGAACTGACTATGGGGTTAAATTATGAGCTTGGGTCAAGAGTCAGTCTTTAGAGTGGAAGCACGAGCGATGCTGAAAGGACTTTATCTGGCGTGGGACAAGGGGTTTAGGAAAGTGGGAGTGGAGTGTGATAATGCTCTATTAGTTGAACTTCTTTCATTTGGAGGAGGTTAATAGTAATTAGTTGAATTACGGTTGTTGCAACAACTATTGAGTCGAAGGTGGGAAATTTCTTTGCGACATATCACACGAAATTAGAATGGTGCTGCTGATCATTTGGCTAAGAATGCTGATATAAGAGAATCTTTAATTTTTTTGTTTGCAGATCCGTCGATTTTGGTTAGAGGCTTATTGGCTGAAAATCGTAATGGTTTTCTCTGTGTTTAGCATTTTGATTTATCTATTGTAATAATCTAATGCTGTTTTTTTCTACCAAAAAAAAAATAATTAATCACTTTTTGGTAATTACAAGAGGGAACATCTTTAAATGAATTAATTGTTAACCACTCTTAGATAAGCAACCCTCACAACATTAAGCATTAATAGGTTAATGGCTTCATGCGAAGGATCATTATAGATACACTCACTTTGCACCATTGCAAAAGAAAGCTAAGGGACAAATATTATGAAGCAATTGAAGTTATAGATGTTGACCATTAAATTTAAGACTTTTAGAATAAAAGAAAATAAAATCATTAGAGAATTTTACGCTGATCTATGCTCAAGATTTGACACATGGTGATAACTATTTAAATTCGAAGTCATTGAGAGAATTTCTTAGATTATTGCTCGAGAGATTTGCTATCCAAGTCACTACAGTTTAAGAGGCTAAAGATATTGTTAACATGATGATTGATGAACTGGTTGGATCATAATGTTCAAGATTAATCTTGATAAATCAAGGAGGAGTGGATCTCAAGGGGAGAAAAGTATAGCCCTGCAAGTGACATTATTGATTACAATTGAGGTGCTTACTCAAAACTTCAATAAAGCTTTTAAGAATTTATCCAAGAAAAACAAGAAGTTTGATGAGGCTAAAAAGTTCACTAAAAACAAAGATAAATAGGGTGGTGATCAATGAGGAGTCAAACAAGGATAGAAAAAAGGCATAAAATGCTATGAATGCCATGGACTTAGGCACATCTAGGTTGGGTGCACCATAAAGAAAAAGAAATCTATGTTTGTAGCCTGCAGTGGGATTCTTCAATCTACTATGAAAAAGATAATCATATTTCAAAACTGCTTATATATTAGAAAAGGACTTCGGATTTGGGATATGGTTTTTGAAAGACAAACACAATGGGTATAGTTGGTTAAAATGGTGTTGATTGGGCTAATAATATGGATGATAGGAAGAGGATTTTCGAGTGTGTTTCTATTTGGCATTGAATCTTGTCAAGAAATTGTAACTCTTAAAAAGAGTTATATATTTCAGGCCTTTAGACTCGGTGAATTGATGGTAAATATGGTTACATTTTAGGAAATTATCTTAGTATAGTGTACTGCATCGCAAAGCTTGGATTGCACTTTAAATGTTATAATATGTTACTTTTACTAACGGGAGGGAAGGAATTGCATGTTAGTGGCAGGTGCAAGAGAAGGAAAGGAAAGGAGGGAGTGAAGTATTACCATGGAAAAAGGTTGGATAGATTGTCGGCATAAATGTCACGGTAATTCCAGTAAGAAGCTGACTCAACAAGCGACTCATAGCTGGACGTGTACCAGAAAGATCCACCTAAGAGAGGGAGAAAAAGTGTGAGTTGGGGGAGGTACCTACTTGAAGCAAAATTAAAAACTCGTAAGAAAAATCCTGAAGAGGTACACGCTGGACACACGCCATAGAGCCCCAAAAAAAAAAGAGAAAAACACAAGGGAAGGGTGAGAAGGAAAAAAATTAGAGCAGATAGGAAGGGTAGGAGTTGCAAAGCAGAGCAAGAATTTGAAGAAGAAGACGAAGCATTCACTAGGGCTTCGCAAGACATTGCAGCGCTAGAGTGGATGCTGAATCAGCAACGTTTCTTGAAGTTCTTCCCTCATTTCTGGATTTATTTTTTGAATTTCAATCGTGAAAGATGTTGAATGCTACTGTTATTTTGGACGACAATCCCCAATCAATGAGCTAATCTTATCGGTTGGGACTACTGGGTTATATTCTGATTTCATTATGAATGCTTAAGCTTAATTTTAATTTATTTATTGTTTCATTCGATTTGGGTTTTTAACTTACATGCATGCATGCTCTAGACATAGATGGATGTACGGCTTGTTG
This sequence comes from Kokia cookei, assembly GCA_039519145.1. Classification (NCBI taxonomy): domain Eukaryota; kingdom Viridiplantae; phylum Streptophyta; class Magnoliopsida; order Malvales; family Malvaceae; genus Kokia; species Kokia cookei. Next base: position 9,315,946 of record CM076900.1, on the reverse strand, counting down.
TTAGGCTTGAATTAATTCCAGAAAGGTAGATTAAGTTGGGTTACAATCGACTGATACAGCCAGGTATTCGAAAGAATACTTGTAGCATGATTTGTACGGAGAAAGGAAAAAACAATTCTAGTTTCATTCTTGAAACTTGTAGACATATAACGTCTCGGGAGGAGTAAGCTCAAGTTCTACTTTCGAAAGAAGTGGGCTACCTTAGATTTCCTCTGAGCAGTAGGCTGATTAAAAGTTCTGCCAGGGCATCTTCGTGTATAAGGATAGATACTCAATAATTCCAACCTTGCCATTCAACAGATTATACCCTTATTGCTTTGCCTCGGTATTTTGCCACTGCATTTTAATATTGGTTTGTCATTTCGCACACTTTATTTTTATTTTAATCATTACTGTATTTCAGCCATTATTTTGTCACAACATATTTTCATTAGTCAGCGGTAACTTAATTGAATTAAACCAATTTGATCCATGTGGAGACAATCATATTTACTTTTTATTACTTGATTTGAAGTGTACACTTGCGCATCCGCATAACGCATTTACACAGGCGACAAGTTTTTGGCACCGTTTCCAAGGATCGACAATTTGGTGAAATTCGATTGTGTTATTGTTTACTTAATTCCTTTAGTTTTTGCTAACTTAGTTGTTTTTAATTTTTACAGGTTTGCCAGTGCATGAGAAGAGGCATTCCTGCTAACGACGAATATTTGTTTGATCATGAGATTGAAAGAGCGTTGAGAAGAAGGAGAGAGTTTCGCAATATGGTTGGAAATGGAATAATCTTGATGCGAAAAACCCGATAAATCATAACGACAAGAATCTTTCTGTTGCTCCAGTATTTGATGATCGAGATAGGCCAATACGAGAGCATGTGGTTCCTATCTTGGACAATCTGAACCCTGACATAGTTCAGCCACAAGTTCAAGCTCTTTGAGCTGAAATCAGTGATGTTTCAGATGCTGCAAACAGTTGAGGAGTTCAGTGGGTTGCCTACTGAAGATCCACGATTGCATTTACGGCTTCTTTAGAAGTCTGTGATTCATTTAGACAACAGGGTGTTCCTGATAATGCCTTACGACTCAAATTATTCCCATATTCTTTGCGAGATCGAGTAAGAGCATGGCTAAATGCTCTGTCGTTTAGGACAACAGCGTCTTGGAATGTACTTCACCAAAGATTTTTGTTACGGTATAACCCACCAAATATGAATGCCAAGTTAAGGAATGATATTATATATTTTAGGCAAGTAGAGGATGAGACGCTATATGAAGCTTGGGAGCGGTTTAAGGATTTGCTTATAAAATGCCCGATGCGTAGTTTTCAACATTGGACATAGATGAAAATGTTTTACAATGGATTGAATGCGCATACGAGGATGGTAGTTGATGCATCTGCCAATGGTATTTTGCTGGATAAATCGTACAACGAAGTGTACGAAATTCTAGAGAGGATTGCAAATAATGATTATCAATATCCTACCACAAGGCTTGGGACAGGTAGGAGAGCTGCAGGTGCTATGGAGCTCGATGCAATCATGTCATTAATAGTCCAAGTATCCTCTTTATCTAACATGATTAAAACCATGCAGAAGGCAGCTGCAGTCAAGGAGTTGAACTCTGTCGAACAACCTATGTGTATTGTGGAGAAAATCATGAGTGATGAATTCCCATCCAATCCAACGTCCATGTATTTACGTAGGGAACTTTAATAAGAATAATAATCCACATTCCAACACCTACAATTTAGGGTGGAGGTAGCATTCGAATTTCAGTTGGAACAATCAGGGAGCAGGGAATTTGAATAATGTTGTCAAACAAAGTAATGAGAGAACACCACCTGGTTATGATCAACCAATGCCACGGCAAAATGTCCAACAAAGTTCAACATCAAATTTTTCATCTATTAAAATGGTAAAATTACATTTTTATTATCATAAAAATATATAATTTAATTTCGATCCCCTCAAGAATTTTCTGACTCCCCTTGAGAAGAAACGAACACAATGTAGTTGATGAATCAATATCCTGCTGTAATTTTTTTTGGCTTAAGGGTGTAAAAAATCCTCAAACTTAAAAAAAAAAAAATTAAGCCCATACATTTTTTTTCCACTCAATTGAATACTTGAATTGCCAAAATGAATCAAAAAGACCCTCAAACTTAAAAAAAAAAAAGTAAGCCCTTGCCTTTTTTTTTTCCCATTCAATTGGGTACTTAAGCTTTCAAAATACATTAAAAAGGCCCTAAAACTTTTTCAAAATAAGCAATTAAGCCCTTGATTTTTTTTTTCACTCAATTAGATACTTGAACTGTCAAATGCATCAAAAAACCTTTTAATCGTTAACTTTAATAGTTAATCGTTAAAGTTAACTATCATTAATTTTTTTAGTTAAAGCTACCCTGTGTCACAATTACGAAGTGACATGTGACAAAAAATTATAAAAAATAAAAAAATATTAATTTTATTATTTTTAATAAAAATAGAAAATGTATTTAAAATTTATTAAAATTAGAATTTTTTTTATAAAAATCATCAAAAAATTATAAAAAATTGTAAACCTTTATAAAAAATATAAAAGATTATAAATTGCATAAAAAAGGTACTAACCATTAACTTTAACAGTTGATAGTTAAAGTTAACAACCTCCAGTTTTTTTTTTCAGTTAAAATTATCATGTGTCGCAACACAACGTAACATGTAACGAAAAATGATAAAAAATAAAAATAAATAAAAGATAAAATGCTTCTTTTAGTACGATAATTTTTATAACTTTTTTTACAACTTTTATATTTCTTTACATTTTTATAATTTTCTTACGACTTTATAAAATTTTATAGTTTTTCTATATTTCTATATGTTTTATGATTTTTTAAAGATTTTTATAATTTTTTTCTAATTTTTAATAAAATTTAAATAGTTTTAATAGTTTTTATTAAAATTTAATAATTTTAATAATTTTTATTTTTTTAATTTTTTTATCATTTTTACCACATATCACGCTGTGGTTGTGACACATGATGGTTTTAATTGAAAAAAATTAGGGGTGGTTCAAGTACCTAATTTAGTAAAAAAATAAAGTAGGGGTTTAATTACTTTTTTGAAAAGTTTGAGGGTTTTTTTTATACATTTTGAAAGTTCAAGTATCAAATTGAGTGTAAAAAAAATGTTGGGCTTAATTGCTTTTTTCGAAAAATTTTGAGAGTATTTTTGATACATTTTGGTAGTTCAAATACTCAATTGAATGAAAAAAAATAAAAACTTAATTATTTTTTAAAAAAAAATTAAAATTTTTTTACACCTTTAAAACTTTTTTTTTTGGATACTTCTAAAGAAAGGTTGAAGTCGTACTTAGTTATTACTTGATTGTAAGATTTTTTTTTTTTTGCATGCCTTTACAATTTGCTTTTAGATTTGTGAATAAGAAGTTTAGCAATCAACAGTATGGTCGAATTTTTATATTTTTAAATTTTATATATAAATTATTATGTATTTTAGATTAGGTATTCATCGTTTATAACATTGTTTATCTTAATCAAATTGTATTTTATAAAATTTGTTCCCTTAAATATTAAGTTATAAGGTTATAATTTATATTAGGAAAGTAGATAATAATAATAATAATAATAATAATAATGTATGATGGTGTTGAAAGATTAAATTTAGAGATTTAATATGAGGTTTAAAACTAAATTTTAAAATTAATTGATTTGGTCTATACTCAATATGAAATTTTTGAGTTTATCCAAGTTTGAGAATTTTCAACAAAAAAATCTATCACTGATGAGTTCGATATAATGAAATAGCAAAGGGTGCAATTTAAAATGTCTAGTATTGAAAAATAGGATTAAGACTAAGTTTTTTTTAATTTAATTTTTGAAATTATAATGATATTTATGAAAATTTTAGTACAGTACTAGTTTTTTTTTTTTTTTTTGCTTATCGGAAAGAAATTGTAACATCCGTATGTTTGAACCGGATTTGGAGTAGTGATAAAATAGAATAGAGAATTAGAAATGTTTAGTTGAAGTAAGGAAGGTTAGAAAAATTTAAGGATTAAATAGTAAAAGAGAGAATATATGGGGGACTAAATAGCGAATTATCCAAATTGAATTTTGAGTCATCATGGGAATTAGATTGATTGAGGAGGGGAAAAAGAGTAATTTGGTGGAAGATATTTTTGGAGGCAAAGTTTTGGGCCAAAGTGTAAATTGGAAGGCTCAAGGATTAAAAGTGCAATTTTACCATTTTTTTAAGTGAGATATTTTAAGTGAAAATTTTAGAGATTTGAGAGAAGAAAAAATGGTTAAAAAGATGAAAATATCATCTTTTTCATATGTTAGTCGTCCATGCCCTTTTCTTCCATTTCCAACTTTTGCTTTTATTCCAAATAGGTTATTCCATCATTTTTAAGCTTTTCAAACTTCAAAACCTTCCATTTTCTTTGGAATTTCTGAAAGAAAGTCATAAAAGAGAGTTAGTAGACACCTCAAATCTCATATAGAGTTACTTTTGGGGTGTTAGAGAGATAAAGGACTAATCGATAAAATTTGAATTCAAGGGTTAGGGTAAGAAATGATTAAATTCTCATGATATACATGTATTTTACTGTTATTTAGAATGAAAATTATTGAATTATAGCTTATAGCTTATATGTGTTTATGTGAAATTGAAGAGAAAGAGAAGAGAGACAATAATCAAATTGAAGACAAAGGAAAAGAATAGAGCAAGGGGTAAAAGAGAGGAAATTCAGCCTTTTTGTTGTACGTACTACAAGAATTTTAGTTTATAGTCTATATTCCATAATATATTTGAATTGTTAGCATGGAAATTGTTGTTTAATTATGTGTTATAAAGATGATTAAGTGAGGTTTGTGTAATGAAACATGAGAAAGAAAATGTTTTCATTGAAACAGATTGGATAGAATCAGAGGATTAACTTCGAAAATTCACTAAAGATGGTATATAAAGAGTTAAGGATCATATTATATATGTAATTAAAGCTTATTGAGCTTAGTTTCATATGGAAGAAACGGTGATGGAAATGAATCTATATATTCTGAGATATAACTGATTTTGTATAACAAGGTCAGAGTAGGTTCGAGTTCCCCTGTTCTGACTTTGAAAAATCATAGAAAAATGTAGAAAAATCATTAGAGTCTGAAATTTATATGGATAAATATTTAATGAGTCTATTTTCAAAAAAAAAAAAATAGACGGGGACATCGTTTGATCTTTGTACAAAAAGATTGATAATTTTTAGTGAAGAAAGGTCGAAACTGTCAGGCAGCAGAGAAGGGGTAAATTGAAAGAATTTACTGTACAAATTGACTAAAGTAAAAATTCTGAAAATTTTATGGTAAAAATATGATTGAGTCTAGTTTCAGAAACATCAAGTGGATTATAATTCCAAATTCTGTAGCTCACGATATAAATAATTTAGTGACTGTGTCGCAAGTGAACAGCTTTGAAAATATAAATGTGAAGTATTTGATGATGTATTTATGTGAGATATATCATTTATGAGAAATGATGCTAATTGAGATTGTGCCCAAGTAGACAAATTAGAACCATTGTGATATTAGTGGAATGCCATTAAGGAAAGCTAGCGCACTTACTGTTTCGCACTTCGTGTGCTTACTGTTTCGCACCTTGTGTGCCTACTGATTTGCGCTATGTGCGCCTACTGATTGCACTGTGTGTGCTTACTATTTCCCCAGCACTTGTGTGCTTACTGTTAAGTACTTTTGTACTTTCTGTTCCGTTTATCCAATGGGTTCTATAGAAGCCTAAAATGCATCGTTTGATAAAATTTTTTTTTTACATGACCCGAGTTTTCTGTACTTAACATTAATGAAATACTTTTTTATCGGGTTTATGTGTATAAACCGGGTATAGAGGTGTTACGGAAATATTTAATGTTATATAGTGTGATTTTTAAAGTTTTTTATAGTTAAATAGTTCATTCTTTTTAAAATACATTAAATTAATTTGTTTAATAAGAAAAACATATTAAAAAAGAATTGACACTTTTTTACATTAAAAAAAAAAGTCATTTAGATTTAAAAGTTTCATTCCTTTAGAGTAAAATCTTAGATCCGTCCCTGAGAATCAGTATAAAGCAACTATCGGGGCCGATTTCTTGACAAAGGAAGTGCAATTTGAGGATGAGCTTTTCACTTACAGGTTATATTTCATACTGAGTACTATATTTGATTTAGTGTAAAGTTGGTATCTTTTTTTTCTTCTTGTACTCGAATACAACTATTGGCACCTCCTTCTTTATTCATGTCAAAGCTCTGAGATGGCATCTTTTTCTCTGGTTAGCCATCAATCAAACCAGCTCTCAAGGATTTATCAAGTGGAGAAATGATGATATGAAATTAACTTGTCGTTTACCACCAAAATGGCAGGTCTTACTCTACAAACTATGTCAACTTTAGTGTGTTTGAACTCTACGGTGATGGGGCACTCTTTGATTCACTGAACATTGCTCTAACAACGACATTTGTTAACTTTGTAGGCATTTATGTTTATGTATGACTATTCATTATTAATATACAATATTTGTTTTGTTTCTTTATTTTTTTTATTTTTTACGATATTTTTTTTAATTTTAATATCTCAAAATTAAAATATTATGGCTGAAAAAGAACATTTGAAAATCAAATATTAAAAAAAAAAAAAACTTCTGCTAGCAACGGTCAAAATCGTCAGTAAGTGTCAAATATCGCAAAATGGAAAAAAAAATTTAACTTCTGCTGACAGAAAGACCGTCACAGTAGATCAAAATCTTCCACTGACGATGACCGACCCGGAATTACTACAGCTTCACTGACGGATCTATCCGTAGGTATAAGAAAATGTGTTATACAGACGGTTCCGTTAGTATAACTTATACCAACAAATATTCTTCTGACGACCTTTTTTTCATTGGGGTAGCATTTTTTCTGTCGGTATAGGATTTAAGGTGCCATGGATTTTGGGTTTTTATCGACAGATTTTTTACCATTATTAAATGACATTTTTTTAGTGTTAGTGTGCACGTCACACAATGTCTTTTTCCGAAGTAAATTCAAAAAAGAAAAATTATGAAATTTAAAGTAATATTTTTAAAAATATATATTTATCTTTTATAATATATAAGTTATAAAAAAATTAAAAAGTATATAAAAAGTTAAATATAAATATTAAAAATTAAAAAACTAAAAAATACAAATATTCAAAATAAAATTTTAAAATTTATATATATTTTTAAAATTTATTTTATATTATAAAAATTATATAGAATAAAAACTTCTAATTATATTCACTATATATAAATTAAGAAAACTAAAAATATTCAAAATAAAAGTTGACCTGGTCAACATTTAATTAAGCTTATGTGGTATGTCATGTGTTGATATATGATTGAGCTACGGAAAGGATTGCACGAAACAAAAACACCACAATATTTTATATAAATTACCAATTATTTAATGTCATTTCATTATTCTTTTCCATGTCATTGACACATTATTTTGATAAATTTTTTAACTTAAACTCTAGACATTAGACTTTGAACCATAAACTTTAAACCTTAAACCTTGAATTCTTGATTCTAAACCTTGAAACTTGAATTCTTGATCCTAGACCTTGAAACCCTAAAGTCTAGACCATGAACTTTGTAATCTAGATCCTGAACTTTAAACCTTAAGTTTAAGATTGAGGGTCTTGGGTTTAGGATTCAAAATTTAGGGTTTAGGATTGTACGAAACATAAATGCCGCATCATCCTGTATTACTTATAAATTATTTAATGTCATTTCATTATTTTTTTTTCATGTCATTAACACATTATTTTGGTAATTTTTTTTAACTTGAACCTTGAACTTAGATTATGCACCCTGAAACCTAGACCCAGGATCTTGGAACATGAACCATGAACCCTGCACGTTGAAACAATATCACCTTAATATAACATAAAATAATTGGATTATATTAGCATGTATCTATTAACTATTAAAGAAGGAATAACCATTTGAACAAAAAGAGAGAGGAAATAACCCATTAAATAAGCAAATAGATAGAATTGAATATGATATTTATTTTTTCATGTTATTTTTATTAATAATTGTATTATCGACTATTTTTTTGGATTAATATATTGCATGTGATGATTTTATTTTAATTTATTACTCGTTTAGAAATTTTTTATCGTACTGATAATTTTTATAATAATCAGTATTTTTTTAAAAATATAATTAATATAACTACGTAATTAGAATTTGTACTACTAAACATAACATAAAATTATGATGTAATTATACTTTGTTAACCAAATATATTTTTAAAATTAACACTCATATCTATAATCACTCTGGATTATCCAAACAAAAGGTCTGTTTGTTGGACTGAAAATGGTTTCAGAAAATGATTTCTAGAAAATGATTTATCTTTTTAAAAAAGTTAATATTTTTTGGTGTTTAGATGAATCTGTATAAAATATTTTTTGTTGCTTGGTAGATTTCCTGTAAATATTTCATAAAAACTGTTTGAGAATTTATTATTTTTTCATTGTTTAATTGAGTTTATTTTATAACTATGAAATTTATATTTTACATTTTTTTTACATATATTGCAATGATTTATTTTATACATACATCAAATTAAATATATTAATAGTCAAATTTAAAACTACCCAAGCGAACAAATGATGTGGTATTAGTTATCTGTTTCCAAAAGAAAAAATTACAGAAAAGCAAACACCAGTATTCGAAGAAATAACAAAAAGTTACCTTCAATGAATAGTTGCAATACTTAAAAGATTATGTTTGGATGTTCATTACCATAAACCATTAATTCAATCAAATTCGAGTTTAACTTTTACCCACTACAAGACTTGAAAAAGTAAAGTAGGATATTTGGATTTGCTAAGAAACAAAACATGGTAATGGAGAAAAGAAAGAGAATTCAGGAGTTGAAATAACACAGGAACCACAAGAGATAAAATGCAAGTATTTGCAGAGAGAGAGAGAACAAACAAGAAATAAGGAAGAAGAAAATGTCGAAGCTCTACAAATAATCAACAAAATAATAAATCCAACAAAAAGGAACCGAAAAATTCCTGTACACGAACTAATCAATCTCAAAAACAAAAACCCACGAACATACAAGTGAAACAGATCAAAGCCAGATCTCAAACACATAAAGACAAACAAAGAAGAATAAAGATGAGAAGAGAGAGCAACCTTAAAGCGGATGAAAACAGTAATAGCGATGGCAAGCACTGGATTTGTAACGAAAGAGGAAGGAGAAGGAAGGTTTAGCAAAGTGTTGGAATGGGAAGAGGAGAAAAATTTGATAATGTTTTTCGAAAAATAGAAAATAAGACATTTTCCGTAAAGAAACGCATTTTCCCGTATTTTGTAATAAATTTTACCATAAAAAATTATTTTCAATCAAACAAACATTAAAAAAACTGAAAAATTTTTCCGTAAAATTTTTTACTGATAAACAAACAGAACCAAAATTTTTATAATTAATAAGGAATGAACTTAATTATTTTAACCAAAATCAAAACAGAAAAAACTAAAAAACTGACTTAACCGATTTTGCTGTCCCCTCACTGTTATAATACCTTCTATCACGCCGCAGAGGCCAAAGCCAGTATTATCAGCTTTTTTGGTCACTGTTTAGCGTGAGCCTACCGTTACCCATCTGTCGGTCACCGCTAAGGCTCACGTGACTCGGGGAATCTTATCTTGCCTCTTTTGGCGTGTCTGTTTCTCTGCACTGCTGCCTGTTCACCTAATTCTGACACGTTATCCACTCACCAGCATTGGTTGAGTTTTATTGGTTTAACTGACTTGACACGTAACTTCGTAACACTTACCTGTCACATACGTACTGCAACATATCAGTGTCTTTAGCATGCTTTCTAACGACAATTGCTTGCTGTCTACTTCTTGAAAAAAGTGGTTGGGTTATTAAACTATTTATTTTCTTTTTAAAAAAAGCCTAAGCTAATTAAAAGCACGCACTGGTTATAGAAGAAAAATGTACTAACAGCTAGTTGGCTACTTTAGATTTTGAGCCCACCATGCTCAATGCTTCAATTTTGAAATTTTCGTGGTATTCGTATTTTATTAAAAGGAAAATTATATTTTATTTATTTAATTTAAAAAATGAAATGAAATAATTTTTATATTTTAGATCAATCAGTAAATTAATTATTCTGTTAAAATTTTTATTTATTTGTATTATTAAAAATTGATGTGATTAATAGAATAATCAAATAGTAATATTTGGCATAACACATTTACTTTATGCTGATATATATGAATTAATTTTTAACAGTAAAAATAAATAAAAGTTTTAACAAAAAAAATCAATTTATTTTTTAATTTAATATATAAAAATATATTTATTCATTTTAAATAAAAAAACCAACGTATAATGTAACTCTTAATTTAGAAACTTCGTGGCACTTTATCCATGCCAAGCACCCATCTTCATACTTTAAATATATATTTTATAAAAATAAGGGGCGGATACAGGGTGTGATAGGAGCCTGGGCTCCTTTAAAATGAGATTTTTTTTTTATTTTAGTCTTTTAAAATTTTATATTAATAGAAAAAAAATTATACTTTAATTTTTTAAAAATAATAAAAATTTAATTTAATTATTTAATAATTATAAAAATATTAAGAATTAAATTTTGATTCTCTTGAAAATTTTTCCTGATTTCATTCCTGATAAAATTTTTTTTTTTAAACTCGAAGTTGGATCAAGTTTTGTTATTATCTTATTATAATTATAAAAAATTTAGATATTTCTCGGGCTTCCAAACTTTGTAAAAAGGTACGATGTCCTCTTTCACTTTTACTCATTGAATACTTATTTATTTAATACTTGTCGTTTACACATTTCATCGAATATGTACAATAAGACAAATAGTTACTTTTGCATTAAAAATATTAGGTTATGGACAAATTTATTTCATACAATTTATACACAAACTACATAATAATTTAACTGGTAAAAATGAAAGCTTGATATTCAAAGTATTTTTACTTCAAACTTTATCATATGTATTTTTTATTAGTTTATAAAAATATAAAAAAAAACAAAAATATTGCATAATAATATAACTTTACAAAAAGATTAATAACTTTTTAATTGAATTGAAACTCGATGGATTATGCAAATTTAATTAAAAAAATTATATAATAAAAATATAAATATAATTAGAAAATTAAAATTTTAAGTTCAATAGATTTAATAAGTTTAGTTTTCGATAATTTCAAATATAAAAAAATTACGATGAAGTGTAAATATAGGTGATATTTCAAATCCACCTTATTATAGATTAAATGCTCAAATTGGGCTCAACATTTTAGGGGTTGCTCACACAATATCCAAACCTTTTAAAATAATTATATAAGGGCCCAACCTTTATAAAAAAAAAAAAAATACTCAAATGAAGGTTAAACCTTTCAAAATAGACAAATAAGGGCCTAGCATTTTCAAAAGTGCTCGATTAAGGGCTTATCAAGTATTGTATATCAAGTTTCAAATTATGCTCTGGTAACTTTATTTTCTTTGCAAACAATATTTGATTCATTTGTTATGTGTTTTATTGTAAACAAGTTAGCATTTACTTAATTTTTTCTCCAAATTGAGTTGAAGTGCGTGAAAAATCTTGAGCACTTTTGTAAAAATTAGACTCTTATTTGACTATTTTAAAAATTTTGATCTTTTTTTTATGTGAACAATCTCTAAAAGGTGGAGCCTTAGTTTGAACATTTACCGTATTTTATTTTCTCGAAAATGTTACTTCATTATCTAGTTTTTTCTTTAGCAATTACTTCATTATCTATTAAAGTAACATTTTATTGTTATTATAATTTTAAATTTACAATACAAGTGATAGCACACAAAATATACCCAAGTCGATGAATTTTTAAAAACAATTGAGAGAATAAAATGTCTTTTTAAAATGGAAATAAGAAATAGAAAGTAATTGAAAATGAAATACTGCATAATTAGATAAAATAAATAAATATAAAATTAATTCATCAAATTTAAATAAAAGAGTAGGTCATAAATACAAAAGAAAAAAGAAAAAATCAGAACAAAAAAATAAATAAATTAAATATAAAATATGTTGAAGTGTTTGAGTTTTTATCTAGTGTTGTTTGCAATGTTGTAATTTACAAACAGATGTGTAAAACACAAAATGCAACAACATATAGATATTTTTTTACGGTACGTTCAGTTTTTTTTATTTCACGTTATAATATTTAATTTTATCACCATCGTTGTTTTTATATTAACTAGAGGTAAATGTACCACCCATCCAAAAGAACGGTTAACCAATGTAGGACTCTCAAGATTATTGCAATCTTGATGTGTATACCTTCTCATGGATGCTTGCTATTAGATTATTTTTTTGCCTTGTTGTAAATTACTTTAAATATTATAACTGAATTATTCATGATAATGTACACATGTTATTCTTTATTTGGATGCCAGTACATCCTCAAACAGTTTACATATTAAGCAAATGGTATAAACATATATGACTCATTGGTTACTCATGTTGAACTATAAGAAATTGATATAAAAGGAGCTTTTCTATGTGGAAGATAACTTCTTATAGTTGACAGTTTAAATATATTCGTAGTTTATGGGGTTTCTGTAAGAAAAATAGATTTTTTAAAAACTTTGAAACATATTCTCGATTGGTAAAGGTGAAGAGTTGAATAATAAAATTATAGTTTTATTTTCTACTCCATAAGATCTTTATAATGGTATATCACATGCTCAAAATGGTTGACTGATGAATGAGAAATTGATGCTCAAATTAAGTCACTTGTGAATAATGTTGAGGAAATGTAAAGCTTAGATCCTACATTGATTAGATACCAAGTGTGAGATATGTATATATAATGAGAACACACTTGAATGTTATTGAATGACTAAGTTTAAAGCTTTGTCTTGTGTGGGGGGGTTTGTAGATCCAAACTTGTTTGGGTTGGTGATGCACTTGTATGATGTAGGCAATGCGAAGTGTTTAAATCGGTCAAACTATAAACCTTGTCTAACACATTTATGTTATATTGATTAAATTTTATCTTTTGAAATCGTGAGAATTTTTACTTTTAAATTACTTAGTTTATTTCTAGTTTTTATAAAATCATTTTAAATCATCATATTTTTCATTACCAACTTGTTAAATTATTTATTTCATAAATATTTTCTTGCAAAATCCTTGTGAGTACGATAACTTGACATTTACTTGTCACTTTATTACTTATTGCGATTGTGTACACCTACACATTTTCCTCGTTCCAAGTTTTTGGCGCCGTTGTCAGGTACTATTTTAAAAGACATTATTTGTGAAATTGGTTGGATCGGTCTAGCCCTTTCTGGGCTTGCGGATATCAGCCTGATACATAATTTTTTTTCTCCTTAGCTATTAAACCGATTTGATTTTATTTTATTCAATTCAAATTGATTTAAAGGCTCTTTTAATGCAAATTTAGATCCTTGATTCACGAAAATTTCTCGATATTGAATACCTATAAAAGCCGAAAGAATTCTGTAAATTTTTACAGAAATAATTTTTCTTTCTCTCTCGAAATTTTTCTCTGCAAAATTTTCATACGTATTTTTTTCGGTGATAGAAGAAGGCAAGGTTACGGTTCGTTGATCACTGTAGCTGTGCTATTGTCGTGCTCATTTCATTGTTGTATCCTGGGAGACAATCGACCAACGTTTCTCCAAGAACCTAAGGAGTGATTGAATTTGTCTTAAGGAAACTGTGAAAACAGACCTCAATTTCTAGTAAAATTCTTGTTTTATTCGATTTCTGTTTTTAGATTTACACACACACACACACACACATATATTTGTAACACCGAAAACTTAATACCATCGCCAATTAAGGTTTGAGGGTCGTTCAGATCATTTATTATCTTAACCTCTTATCTCAGAAATACAGTATCACAAAATTTCACATATCATTAAAACTCGAGCTTTTAATATTACAACACATCAATGAGGGCTAAAAATGTCATTTTATAAAATCTGAGGGACTTCTACTGGTACCTGTTGACAAGTGTCGATAGAAGTCAAAACATTAAGCTTTTAAAAATTAACTGCAGATTCTTACCGATAGTTGTAAAGGTTTTATCAATACAAGTATGATTACTACCGAAATAATTCGTACTACTACTGATACAACAAACTCCAGAGAGCTAAAAAGTTTTACCTTGTAGCTTCTACCGATACTAGTATTCAGACTTCCAATACTACTATGATCAGAACTACCGAAAGTTCAAAATTTATACCGATACAATGCACATTAGAAACCAAAGTTCAAATACCCTACACATCTAGCGATACATGCAAGAGTTCTACCGAAACAAGTACACAAGATTTAAAATATACACATAGTTTCCTAAGTTTACAACATTCTTCATCATAGGTTAAAACCACAAGATCATACCAGTTTAATTAACATCATGTTGATACATAATTCATCACATAGCAATATAATGTACTGAGACACATGGGTCAAAGATCCTATCATTTTAAGTAATTTATACACCAAAATATCTCAATACACAATCCTAATACATGCATATATAACTAAGTGATTTAAAGTATACCAAACGAGTTCCCGGGATAGTGTGATTCTTCTTTGAGAATCCAATCTTTAATAGCAAAACGAATCTACAAAATAGTAAACAAATGCACGGATAAGCTTACAGAGCTTAGTAAGTTCGTTCGAGCAATTAACTTACAAAATAACTTATTTGAACAAAGAGGGTAAATAAACGCCTTCGTTATTTTCACATTCGTATTTCAATCAATCTCTTCAATTTTTCTAGTAATTCAACTCATACGAGCCTAGTTCAGTATATCACTCTTTTGAGCCAGTAAAGTATATCGCTTTTACGAGCCAGTACAGTATCTTCGAGTCTCCCAATAAATCAGCTCTTATGAGTCAGTTCAGTAATTTCTTTAGAAATCTTCCATCTTATTCCAACATCAAGATTGTAACCAAGATAATTGAAATTAGGGTTACTAAATAGAAATATAATTACACAAACTTATAAGACCAAATTATAGTTAAGGCTAAACTTCAAGGACTATTCTGTAATTTTTCCTTTTCCACGATCAGCAGCACGCTCATGATCTAAATAAATAAATAATTCAATTTTCATATTAAATCATGAAATTTAAATCATTCTTGCATTTAAATCCTTTTTTAGAAATTTACAAAATTACCCCTAACATTTTCACTTTTTTTCAATTTAGTTCTTAAACATAAAACATGCAAAATAACCATTCTTTCCCAAATCCTATACCAGCCGAACATTCATAGTATCTACACAAGTCCCTGCAACCAATTATTTCACAACATATACATGTAATTTCATCCTTTTAGCATTTTAGTCCCTATACTCTAAAATCATTAAAAATCACTTCACAGAATCAACCAAGCTTCCAAAACTTTCAAAAAATTTAAAAAATAAGCTTATTCATAAATGGGTAAATTTAAAATTTGATAGAATTCACAAATTAGTCATTGGGTTAGCTAGATTAAGCTAATACGGACTCAAAAACATAAAAGTTACCAAAAACGGGTGAAAAATCACCTACCAAATAGTGGTTGAAGCTTAGCCAAACCTATGGAGCTCTCAACTAGGGTTTCCTTTCTTCTTTTTCAATGAAGAAGAAGATGAAATTAACTTATGTTTTGTTTATAATTATTATTTGTCTAATTACTATTTTACCCTTAAGAAATTTCTTCATTTTCAACTAATTTAGAAGGCTAAACCGTCCACCTATATTCCCAAAGGCATATTTACCATTTAAGTGCCTTAAAATTTCTTTCAATTAGCTTATAGTGCCTGTAAATAAAAGACTTCAACTTTTACCTCTTTTACGATTTAAACCTTTTCAGTTAATTGACAATCAAAATTATAAAATTTCCTAACCAAAATTTAAAACGATACTAAAGACATCATAATTATTAAATAAAAAGAATTTACGATCTGACTCGTCGGAGTTGTGATCTCAAAATCACTGTTTCCGACACCATTGAAAACTCGACTGTTACAATATTGATCTGTTCGATCTTGAGTTTTTAATAAGTATTTTATGTTAATATTATTTTGCTAACGTGTTTTTTCTAACAGTTACAAGGACCAAGTAATTTATCTGAGAATTACTATGATATCTAAAGCCCCATAAAGTAATAGTTTATCTTGGGTATCAAAGCAAAAACAACTTCAAAGTAGAAAAAAAAAATGTACCAGCCAAAACTGGTAATTATGCATTGGGCTGGACCTAAATTGAATGATTTTAAATACGTTTGTAAATCAATTCAGTTATGTGCATTAAAAAATTTTGTTTGATATCAATAAATTTGGTTTTGGAGAGTTAGAAGTTCTTAAGTTGCAATTAGACCAACCCTACTTCTCTGATTATTTCTTTTTGCAAAAAATGGTTGGAGGGAACAATTTTCTTGTTCCCATTTTCAGAAAAGTGGGATCAAAACCTCTGAAAAATTCTCTCAACATTCTTGCTAACTTTGGCTTCCGTTAATGAAAATTTGAAGGTGAGTATTTTTCATTGAAATCATTTATTAAATAAAGATTTTTTCTATCAAGATTTTTGAAGCAATTGCTCTCTTTTCTTTTCTTTGCAATTTACGTTAGATTTTGGTGAAGGAAGAAAATTTATTTTCTTTAATCAATCTTTGATTTTTGCAGCAAATTAAAACTTTTATAACAGTAATTCATGAATCTTGATACTTCAAACTTGATTTTTTTTATTTTTCTCCATTATTGAGAATTTTTCTAAGATAGTGATATGAAGCTTTGATTTTTGCATTTCTTGTCATTTTCGGATTAGATTCTTGATACAAATGAGTTTAGAATGGAGTAAGTGAGTTGAAATTTAAGTTAGAACAAAGTTTGATTAGAAATTGCCTAAGTTGTCATTTTTTAGTGCTTGGAAGGTTTTAGTAAGAGAAAGAGTTTTTGATAGTATTGTTAATGATTATTAGATGTTTAGAATTAACTAATGATGTTCTTAAGGTTAGATTTTAGTTTTGGTTGGGTTAGGTTAGAGTAAAGTTCTCATGAGTTTTATGAATAAGAGAGAAAAGTCTCGTTGCATCGAAATGCATTTAATGATTAGTTTAAGTGATTTTCCTACTTGAATATGTTTATCTTACCTTATTTCATTGTTTGGTTAATGGTTGTAGCCAAGAAAGTAATCGAGTCTTCCAATTTTTTTTTTTAAATTGACGGTTTCGATTTGTGCTAGTTTATTCTTATTTCTTAATATAAATTTATTAAGTAATTAGTTTAGGATTTTGCTGCTAATGAATTTTTGAAATATGTTGAATTACATTAATGTGATGATTTCATATGTAGTAGATGTATGAAGAGATGCAATGTGGATGTATTAGACTACGATTGATGTTGTAACACTCTAAAAATCTTAGGGACTTAATTAGAAGAATTGAGAAATTAAAGGTTTATTTTCGTATTTTGAAAACTTTAGGACTAATTTGTGATGCATGTAAAACTTTTAGACAAAACAGAAACCCCAAGGACCTCCGTGAAAATAACCCTATTTCATGAGGTATTTAAAAACTTTTTTTCTCTTTTTGTCTTTTCTCCTTCCACTGTTTTGTAGCTGCCTATTTTTCCTTCCCAAAAATCCTCCTCCCTCTCCTTTTTCTTATCAAGTCCAACCAACCTCCGTTGGGTGTTCTTCGATTGTGTGTGTTCAACACCACCATCACCAAAACATCTTTCTTGGTGTTGTGCATCAAACCCACTTTCCCCAAACCCCTTCCTCCGCGTTCCATCGTCATGGGTAGCAGTAGAAGGAGTTCGACCTTTGTTCCTTCCTTGTGCACCGTCGTATCTTCTCTGTTGCAAGCTGAATCGAGCTTTGGTAAGTCGATTTCTGGTTGACGAGTGTGTTTTTAGGGTCCTTGTGATGTAAATTCGGTAATTGGGCGCCGTTTGGAGTGATGTTTAGGTGACGTCGGTGCCGTTAGGAAGGGTGGACTCAAACCCTAATTTCCCTTATGTTATGTTGATGATTTGGGATTAAATTTGCTAAACCTAAACCCCTTTTGACCCAATAACTTGTAAAACCCAAACCTTATAAACCTTTTTAAAATTAAACCCAAACCTCAAACCAAGCAAACCGCCAAACCGATTGGCTCGACCCAAACCCGTTAACTCGACCCATTGACTGTTGACCGTTGACCATTGATCATTGACTTTGATATTGACTGTTGATCGTTGACTTTGACGTTGACCGTTAACTATTGACCGTTGATTGTTGACTTTAATCGCTAACTTTTTTCGAGAAACTTTACCTTGTCATTTTTTCGATGTTTTGAGTCCGATTCCACTGTCCGTTTTGCCAAATTCAAACTCGAAAGCCTCTTTTTGACTGTTTTATCTTTAATTTTGTATTTTGAGTTATTTAAAGTTTTAATTTGAGAATTTTAATACGAGATATTCGTGTTTAGGTGATAACGACTCCGAGGCTGACGATCTACCTCCTCCTCCACCTGTGTAACCTACTTTGTACCAGTTCCAAGAGCTGCACATAAGTTATTCCAGTTAAGTCTTGTGTTTAAGTGGTGACTAAGATTGTATTAATATTGAGTTATGTTTGTAGGATCTAATCCTGTTAGACTGAGTACTCGATCAGTGCATGGCGGACGACCTCCTCGTCGTTAGAGTTCTGCTGGCTAGAAGTGTGTTTCTACCTGTAGCATAACCTACTGTATGAGATGTTGTTCTATATGTGATTTCATGTTTTGTTGAGGTATATTGTTATTGAGATGATTATGTTGTGTTGACGGTATGATTGAGTTTGAGTTGTGTAATTGTATGCTGATAATGTCATGCATATTCATAACAGAACATGTGGTTAAATAATTATTATGATTATGCCATTGTGCACTAATATATATAAAATATACTATGAAATTGAGATAATTATGTGATCATACCATTGCGTATTCATGGGGTGGGTTTATACGGTGGAAGACGTGGTTATCATACCAATAAATGAATGATACTAAAACCACACTGCGATTGGTGACGTTTGGCTGGGAAAGGGTTGTAAGGAACCTTTTCACTGTGTTGGTGTGTTGGAGTAAGGGTGTTTTATATTGTGCATGTGATTACAATATGATTTGTGGTTACTAATTGAGCTATAAATTGTTGTGATTATATGATAGATTGTATGTACTTTAGAGACACACTGGCTTTATAGCTCATATCCCTACAGTTCTTTTACAGATAGTTAGGATTTAGGTGACTCGGTATTGGAGGCGTAATTACAAACTTATTCCATTTTATTTTATCTTATAATTATTTTGATTTTGGGTTTTTATTATACTTTGTTAATTGTTATTATAATTGGGTTATAAATACATTCTATTTTAGGAATTTTTGTATTTTTATTTTAAAAGATTAATTATGTTATTTTATTTTAATTATAGACTTTATATTATATATTTATATTTATATTTATATTTATGTATGATTTTGGAATATTGAGTTATGTGTGGGTGAAATTACTTATATAACCTTTTGGATCCGATCAAATACTTTGGACCGGGTAAAAGAGGTTACATTTAGTGGTATCAGAGTTGAGTTCAACCCACGAACTGTGAGTTATTAAAAAAATAGTGTGAGTTATTCAGAGTTTTCGGTACCAATTCTTACTTTAGTACTTTTAACTGATGTAGATAGATAGAATCCCACCACGTAGGAGTGCTAGACTTACAACTGATCGCGGCCAAGATCGAGGCCAAAGTCATACTACTAGGATAGTTAGTAACTCTACTATTGTATTCGAGCCTGAGGCAAATGCGGATGAGATGCTTCATGTTGATAAGGATGAGTTGCCTGTAGGTGCTGGGGGTCAGCCAGTTGTTGGGGAGACTTACCTACAGAGGAAACTCCTATTGAGGATGTGCTCGATATTGAGGATAATGAGACCGTGGGGTTGGATAGTGCTAGGGTTAATTGAGAGTTATTGAGATTACTTCGTAGGTCTGCTGGGGGTCAGTCTGAGGGTCTAAGGAGGCTCATTTCTGTTGATTTTATAGCTGTTGGGATGAAGGTGTTTGAGGGTAAGACTGGTACGGATCCTTCAGTTACGGCATACTGGTTGAAAGATCTTCAGAGATTATTTGTGGAGATGAACTATCCCGCTGGTTAAAAGGTTAGGCCTGCTATTTCTTTACTATGAGGTGAGGCCCAAAATTGGTGGGATACTATGGAAAAGTTTACTCCTGCTGGACAAATTACATGAGATTATTTTAGGGAGGCCTTTTAGAATCGTTATGTGGGTGAGGAGTTTCTCTATAAGTGTAGGGACGATTTCATGAACTTGAGACAAGGTGACATATCTGTTAATGACTATGAGATCGAGTTTTTAATGCTGGTATGCTACGCATTTGGGCTAGTGACAAATGAGAAGAGATGTGCGATTGGTTTAGGAAGGGACTGCGACTTTTACTTTAGGTTGAGGTTAATATACATCACGATAGAGTCTTCAGTGATTTGGTTAGTCAAGCTAGATCTGTTGAGAGTTTAGAGGCTTGTACTAAAGCTCAGAGGGCTCAAGATAGAGACAATAATAAGAAGCCAGCGGGTGCACCAAACCAGCCTATTTTTTGTGGTCCTTCTGCTAAGAGACCTAGAGAGGTAGTTGTTCAGCCTAGTTATTCGAGGGTAAGGCCTGCAGTTTCGGTAGCTCTTGTGGGTAGTATTAGTTGTTCTACTGGTCCTCTTCCTTTGCATCTATGTTCTTACTGTAATAAAAGGCGTAAGGGTGAGTGTTGGAGAAAGTTCGAAGCTTATTTTAAGTACGGTTCTCAAGAGCAATTCTGTAGAGATTATCCACATCCTCCTACTGGATCATTTGTACAGAGTTAGTCTCAAGCTTCGGTTTAGGCTCTTGCTGGAGGTAGAGGACATATAAGACTGGTTGCTTTGGGTTCAGCTACTAGAGGTAGACCTATTCAGAGTGGTGGGGCATCGAGATTTAGGGCGAGACAGCTTGGGTTAGTATATGCGACTAGGAGGCATGAGGATCGTGATGAGCTTGACGTCACAGTAAGTACTTTCTCTATTCATTCTATCTATTATTTCGCTTTGCTTGATAATGGTTCGACACATTCTTATATGGAGAGTGTTGTGTCTTGGGGTCTTAAGATTGTTGCTGAAAATGTTGAGTCTGCGGTTACTGTCAAAGTCCTGTGAATATCTCTGTGAAGGTTAGTAAGGTATATCGTAACTTTCTTTTAGAGATTCAAAGGGAGATCTTTCCTGCCAATTTACTAGAGTTATCATTCAGTGAGTTTGATCACATACTTAGAATGGATTGGCTTTCCAAACGTCGAGTAAATTTAGATTGTGAGAAGAAGAGGGCAACTTTGAGAACTCCTGATGATCGACAGATAACTCTAATTGGTGAGCGTAGAGGGTTTCTGTTTAATGTGATCTCAGCCCTTAAAGCCGAAAAGTTAATTAAGAAGGGATCTATGGCTTATTTGGCTTACATTCTAGATCCAAGGCAATCGGATTCTAAGATTGTAAAGATTCGAGTAGTGAGGGATTTCCCTGATGTATTCCAAGAAGAGTTACCTGGTTTGTCACCTAAACGTGATGAGGTTGAATTTGGCATTAAGGTCTATCCTGGTATGACTCCTCTGTCCATAGCACCTTATCGAATGGCACCTTATCGAGTAGTGAGGAATTGAAGCTGTTGGATAGGGGTTTTATCCGACCAAGTATTTTACCTTGGGGAATATCAGTTTTGTTTGTAAAGAAGAAAGATGAGACACTTCAGTTGTGCATTGACTATCGGAAGCTAAATAAGCAGACGATTAAGAATAAGTACCCCTTGTCTCGTATTGATGACCTATTTGATCAGTTTCGAGAAGCTACTGTATTTTTTAAGATAGACCTAAGATCTAGGTATTATCAGCTTAAGGTGAAAGATTCGGATGTGTTCAAGACAACTTCTCGAACTCGATATGGGCATTATGAGTTTTTGGTGATGCTCTTTGGGTTAACTAATGCCCCTGCTGGTTTTATGGACAT
Organism: Kokia cookei; assembly: GCA_039519145.1. Lineage (NCBI taxonomy): Eukaryota > Viridiplantae > Streptophyta > Magnoliopsida > Malvales > Malvaceae > Kokia > Kokia cookei. Next base: position 9,293,795 of record CM076900.1, on the reverse strand, counting down.
GATGAATATGATGTTTCAACCTTACTTAGATCAGTTTGTAGTGGTGTTTATAGATGACATTTTGATTTATTCTAAGTCTGAAGCTGAGCACGAGGAGCATCTTAAGATTGTTCTGCAAACCTTGAGAGAGAAGCAACTTTATGCTAAGTTTAGCAAGTATGAACTTTGGCTCTCTGAGGATATGTTTTTGGGACATATAATTTCTACTGAGGGTATTCGGGTAGATCCCAAAAAGATTGAAGCTATTATGGGCTAGAAGCAACCTAAGAATGTTTTTGAGATTCGTAGTTTCTTGGGTTTAGTTAGCTATTATCGGAGGTTTGTTGAGGGTTTTTCGATTATTGCAGCACCTTTGACTAAGCTTCTGAGGAAGAGTGCTCCATTTGTTTGGTCTGAGGCTCAAGTGTCTAGTTTTGAAAAGTTAAAGTTTGTATTAACTCAAGCACCAGTTCTGATCCAACCAAAGCCTAGGAAAGCTTATACTATTTATAGTGATACTTCTCGTACGAGATTAGGATGTCTGCTAATGCAAGAGAGAAAGTTTATGGCTTATGCTTTTCATCAGTTGAAATCGCATGAGATTAATTACCCTACTCATGATCTTGAGCTTGCTGCAGTAATCTTCGCTATTAAAATTTGGAGACATTATCTCTATGGGGAGAAGTGTTATATCTTCACTGATCATAAGAGCTTGAAGCGTTTACTTACACAGAATGAGCTTAATTTGAGGCAACGTCGTTGGTTAGAACTCCTTAAGGACTACGACTGTGAGATTAAGTATCACCTTAGTAAGGTTAATGTGGTTACTGACGCCTTAACTCGTATTGCTGTGACTGAGTTGATGGCATTATTTGCCAGAATGAGCTTGTTTGAGGATGACAGTGTTTTAGAGGAACTCTCAGTTGTTCCCACTTTACTCTCGAAAATTAAGACTGAGCAAGCTAGTGATCCTTATCTAGAGCATCGTATGAGAGAGGTGGATGAAGGTACATTTGTGAACTTCTTTATGGATCAGAATGGTGTACTATGCTTCCGAGGTCGATACTGTGTTTCGTCGGATTCTGGGATTAAGCAGACTATTCTCTATGAGGCACATGATAGCCCTTATTTCATGCATCCTAACGAAGATAAGATGTATAAGAATCTTTGTGATAGGTACTGGTGGAAGGGTTTAAAGAGAGATGTTGTTGACTTTGTGTCAAAGTGTTTGACTTGTCAAAAAGTCGCGGTAGAACATCAATGTCCTTCTGGGTTACTTCAACCGATTGAGATTCTGCAGTGGAAATGTAAATATGTAACTATGGACTTTATGAGTGGTCTTCCCTTAACACCGTCCAAGAAAGATTCAGTTTGGGTGATTGTGGATCGACACACTAAGTCCACACATTTCATTCCAATTAGAGTTAATTATCCTTTGAACAAGTTAGCTCGACTTTACATTTCTTAGATTATTCGTCTTTATGGGGTGCCCTTATCTATCAACTCTGATCGAGATTCGAGGTTTACTTCGAGATTTTGGGAATCCTTACACCGTGCTTTGGGTACTCGATTAAACTTCAGTACTGCTTACCATCCGCAGACTGATGGTCAATCCGAGCAGGTGATTTAAGTCCTAAAGGACATGTTGAGGGGTTGTGTGATTGAGTATCAAGGTAATTGGGAGGACTTCTTACCACTGGTTGAGTTTGCTTACAATAACAGTTACCAAGTCAGTATTAAACTGGCTCCTTCGTATGGGCGTAATTGTCGCACCTCTATCGATTGGACTGAGTTGACTAAGCATCGATTGTTAGGACCATATATTGTTCATGAGTCTGAGAAGACGGTTAGATTGATTCGTGTGAGGCTTAAGGCTGCTTTTGATAGGCAGAAGTCTTATGTTGACCTGAAGCGTCGGGATATTGAGTTTAGTGTGGGTGATGAGGTTTTTTTAAAGGTGTCTCCGTGGAAGAATGTGCTTAGATTTGGATGTAAAGGCAAGTTGAGTCCTCGTTTTATCAGTCCTTATCGGGTACTTTATCGTGTGGGATCGATTGCTTATCAGCTTGAGTTATTGTCTGAGCTTGAGTGGATTCATGATGTTTTCCATGTCTTTATGTTAAGGCGCTATCGGACAAACCTATCTCATATTGTGCCTATTGAGGAGATCGAGGTTTGTCCTGACTTGAGTTTCCAAGAAGAACCAATTGAAATAATAGCTCAGGATGAGAAAGTACTTAGGAGGAAGACTATTAAGATGGTTAAGGTCTTGTGGTGCAATCATGGTTATAAGGAGGTTACGTGGGACCCTAAAGTTATCATCAAGGCCTACTATCCACATCTTTTTGGTCCAGGTAAATTTCAAGGACGAAATTTCTTTTAAGGGGGAGAGTTGTAACACTCTAAAAATCTTAAGGACTTAATTAGAAGAATTGAGAAATTAAAGGTCTATTTCATTATTTTGGAAACTTTGGAACTATATTTTGATGCGTGTAAAACTTTTAGACAAAACAGAAACCCTAGGAAACCCCATGACCTCCGTGAAAATAACCCTATCTCATGAGGTATTTAAACACTTTTTTCTCTTTATGTCTTTTCTCCTTCCATTGTTTTGCTGCTGCCGATTCTTCCTTCCCAAAAATCCTCCTCCCTCTCCTTTTTCTCATCAAGTCCAACCAACCCTTGTTGGGTGTTCTCCGGTCGTGCGTGTTTAACACCACCATCACCAAAACATATTTCTTGGTGTTGCGCATCAAACTCATTTTCCCCAAACCCCCTCTACCGTTCCGTCGTCGTGGGTAGCAGTAGAGGGAGTTCGACCTTCGTTCCTTCCTTGTGCACTGCTGTATCTTCTCTGTTGTAAGCCGAATCGGGATTTGGTAAGTCGATTTGTGGTTGATGAGTGTGTTCTTGGGATCCTTGTGGTGTAAATTCGACGATTGAGCGTTGTTTGGAGTGGTGTTTAGATGACACCGACGTCGTTGGGAAGGGGAGGAGTCAAACCCTAATTTTCTTTGTGTTGTGTTGATGATTTTGGCTTAAATTTGCTAAACCCAAACCCCCTTTGACCTAATAACCCATAAAACCCAAACCTTATAAACCCTTTTAAAATTAAACCCAAACCTCAAACCAAGCAAATCACCAACCCGATCGGCCTGACCCAGACCTATTGACCGTTGACTTTGATGTTGACTGTTGATCGTTGACTTTTTTCGTGAAACTCTACCCTGTCATATTTCTGACGTCCTGAGTCTGATTTAGCTATCCGTTTTGCCAAATTCAAACCCGAATGACTCGTTTTGACTGTTTTATCTTTAATTTTGTATTTTGAGTTATTTAGAGTTTTAATTTTGGAATTCTGATACGAGATATTCGTGTTTAGATGATCACGACTCCAGGCTAACGATCTACCTTCTCCTACACCTGTGCAACCTACTCCTGCACCGGTTTCGAGAGCTGCACGTAAGTTATTCCAATTAAGTCTTATGTTTAAGTGGTGGCTAGGATAGTATTAATATTATGTTGTGTTTGTAGGATCTAATCCTGTTAAACCGAGTACTTGATCAGTGCATGGTAGACGACCTTCTCGTCATTAGGGTTCTGCTTGCTAGAAGTGTGTTTCTAACTGTAGTATAACCTACTGTATGAGATGTTATTTTTATTTGATTTCATGCTATGTTGAGGTATATTGTTATTTACACGATTATGTTGTGTTGACGGTATGATTGAGTTTGAGCTATGTAATTGTATGCTGATAATGTCATACATATTCATAATCGAACATGTGGTTGAAAAATTATTATGATTATTCCATTGTGCACTAATATATATATATATATATATGTATAATATACTATGAGATTGAGATTGAGACTAAATTGAGATAATTATGTGATCATACTATTGCGTGTTCATGGGGTGGGTTTGTACGATGGAAGACGTGGTTATCATACCAATAAATGGATGATATTAAAACCACATTGCGATTGGTGACGTTTGGTTAAGAAAGGGTTCTGGAGAGCCTTTTCACTATGTTGGTGTGTTGGAGTAAGGGTGCATTACATTGTGCATGTGATTGTAATATGATTTGTGGTTACTTTTTGAGCTATAAATTGTTGTGATTATATGATAGGTTGTATGTACTTTAGAAACACACTGGGCTTTATAGCTCATATCCCTACAGTTCTTTTACAGATATTTAGGATTTAGGTGACTCGGTACTAGAGACATAATTACAGACTTATTTCATTTTATTTTTCTTATAATTATTTTGATTTTGGGTTTTTATTATACTTTGTTAATTGTTATTATAATTGGGTTGTAAATACATTCTATTTTGCGAATTTTGGTATTTTTATTTTGGAAGATTAATTATGTTATTTTATTTTAATTATAGACTTTATATTATATATTTATATTTTTATTTATGAATGATTTTGGACTATCGAGTTGTGTGTGGGTGAAATTACTTAAATAATCTTCTAGATTCGGTCGAATACTCTGGGTCGGGTAAAAAGGGTTATAGATGCTTTAAATTGGAACTGTTGCATGGCGATTTCAGATAATTAACAGTAAAGAATTATGCTCATTTACTTGTGTTAATATAAAATGTCCTATAAAATGATATTGGGTAAAGTTTGAGTATAGTTGACATGACAATTGATGTGTTTTGTGTTAATAGGAGCATTTGGGAATTGTGTGCATTTTATTGGGCACTTGTAAGCATATATATATATACATATTGGCACTTGTATGCACATTTATAGAGTATTAGGGAAAAATGTGTTCACATGTATCAGAGTATTTATGCTTTTTTGGGCTTGTGCGCATCATTAAGGAGAGCTAGGGGATTCATTCGTCTATCTGATCTTGATTTCATATTTGGTCAATAGAGATTGTAACTCTGTTTTAAATTCGAGTTTTAATTATGTTTTGATTAAAAGTTATGATTAAATGAGGGTTATTGAAATTTTGTAGGCTAAGCATTACGTTTTAAGGAATTATGACTAGTGAATTTAAGATGCAATAACATTACGTTTTATTAAGGTGAATTTTGCTCATGTGAAGTTATTTGGTGTTACAAGGCTGAATACATGATATGCTTGTTGTTGTTACTTTGTAATTTAGCATGCTTTATTGCTTAATGTCTGATGGGCGTCGAAACCAACAAACATAAATTCATACTCTTTAACTGAATTATATAGTAGTATAGAGCAATAGGGTCCATCTCACAAGGATTGGGATTTTTTATTTTCATGTTTATGTGACCAGATTTCTGAATCTAGATAGCTATCGTGTCTACGACCTGTGCGTGCAGAGCTATAAAATAAATAAAAGGGGGGAATTTAGTTGATAAAGAAAATAAAAGAAACAAATATAAAATAAAATAATAACATAATTACGATTGCAAAATAAAATTAAGGAAATTAAATTAAATTGGGGAGTCAAGTTAATGAATTCTTAACCTTAGTCTCGGTACACCCTGAAGCCGAATTGATCCTTGAAAAATGAATTTTCTCTTCCAAATGATAAGTTGGTTATAATGATCAAGGACCCCACAACCGCCAACTTTTCCTTATGTAGTCGGTTCCGATACGACGTGTAAATAGACCCTTTCCAATTTTCTAACCACATAACACGTGCCCGTAATTTAAGATTTCGACAGCCTCGCGATCTAGGAAGCCTAACTCGAATTAATGACATCAACTGCGTGAGTCGTTTAAATCCGATCACTGCCTCCCTTGACGGAATCAAACTAGCTTTTTCCAATTGGACACACTAATTTATTCGCGAGAATTCGAATATGGTAGATGACCGACCTGATTTTCCAAATGTACTCCAATAAAACTCCTACCCAACGTGCACTTTGAGTTGAAATTGGATTAACTTTAAGGGACGATTATGACTATTCCGTACATTGGAGAGATAGTGAATACCGTGTAGAAAGGTTTTTAGTGCGAGTACATTTTTCACCATTTTTTTTCGAAATGATAATCGAGCTAAATCTAAAAGGAAATTAGTTGAGTATGAGATTAATCATACTTGATGGAATATTAGAATAGGTTTAGGTCTAATGGTGATGGGTGGAGGAAAGAAGAGACTTAAAGGGGAATTAAACCAAAGAGAATAAAATGGAAAAAAAATGCCAAAAAGCTTGTATTGCAAAGAGAAAAGAAATAAAATGCTTGCATTCAATTTTTAGTGTACTTTCCAAAGCTACCATATAAGATCAAATAGAAAATCTGATCAATCATAAATTTCACTAAATTTTTTTTTCGACCCCTTTTTATTGCTTGTGCTTCAATTTAGCCCGATTTTCTTATTAACTCGAATTTCGATACTCACAACTGCATACTTGATAAAATTAAACAAAAAATTGCAGACTTAGTAGCAAAAATTACGAAAATTGGATGCATTAAACATACAAATTCAGTTTATTATCAAAATCCCTCTAATTAGTCGATGCTTGTCCTCAAGCATGTTATGTATCCTCATACTAGAAACAATTCCACAACTTAGTCTGGAATTATGTCTGATCCCACAATCAAGCAATATGCAAACAATTTAAGTGAAGCATGAATGAATAGTTGCTAAATTTAACTAACATGTGTTTTTATAGAATTCTAACATTATGCAACAAAATAAACTATTTCACTAAATTAAAACTTTAATAAAACTTGCAAAACAATCGTAAATATATATATTTTACTAGATCGGGCCATAGGCAAATCTTTTTATGCGAAATGAGATGACAATCCAAGAACGTCACCCCGGTTACTTAATTAGGTTTGTCTCTAAATAGTTTTTTTTAGCAGCTTGATTAACAAAGTGTTTGCAAGTTTTGGTTTGTCACTTGAAACTTTTGACGTGAGATGAGATGAGAACTCAAGCACCTCACCTCGGTTGCTCAATTCAATCACATTCCCATACTCTTCACTCATAGTTAAGCTATCAACGAAGTATGTATATAAATTTATTTATTTATTTTTAGAGTATTTTTTTAGGCAAGTTTAAAAAGAAATTAACAATTTTCATGGAATATTGACTTAATTATAATATTTACAATTTCTACAAATCACTTGTCAATCAAATTGAGTAGTAAGCAAGCATTCATGAATCACATAATCATTCGAGTTAACTGAGCATGAGAATTGAAATTTCAAAGCAACTTAGGGAATAATTTCAACACGTGAATCAACACATGCAATGAAGAACGAGAAACAACAAAGCATACGAACCTCCTACTTAGTTCATATTACCCCTAATATGCAATAATAAATAAATAGATAAATAAAATAGGGTCAAGTATACTCCCCGTGTATGTTCTAATGAGGCGGAGGATGGTGGAAGTGACCGCTTTGCAATATGGTGAGGATGCTTGAGATGTTGGCTTCCATTGTTTCTAGGTGAGCATCAATGCGATTTAGTCTCTCTTCCACAGAGGAAGGGGGCTGCTCCTCATGCTATCTAGGAGCCGAATTGTGTGTTCGTTGGAACACTCTATTGCTTCAAGCAGTTCGTGTACTTGATGGAACAAAATAAAACGTAATAGGGTTGTCGACAAGCAAACCCATAAAATCCAGAAAATATTCATATAAAGAATCCATAGTATAAGCATATGTAAGAGATGAAAAATCAATTTCGGATGAAAAATGTTTGTGGCTAAATGTGTGATGTTTGGATCGAGTATGAACGATTAGTGGACCCAAATTACAGCATGAAAACTACATGCAAACCAATATCCTATGTTGATCTTTATAGCCGAAGTCTAACAATAAGGAATTTGAGTTTAGTTCAAAACTTACAACTTAAATCTAGTCGACAAGGTTTCATTTTTTAAAAGTGCAGAATGTCCTTGATTTTTTTTAAAAAACAATCAATTGAGTTTTTTTTTTTCACCCAATTGCACCTATGAACTAAGAAAATACACTCAATCAATCCCTTTGACCGTTAATTTTAGTGGTTGATCGTTAAACTATAATGAATTAAATTTTTTTTTCTCTTTTTTATGTTTTTTATGTGACACACTACGTTTGTGCCATGTGACACAAAGTATTTTCTTTTAAATTTGTTAAGAAGTTATTAAAAATTAATAAAAACAATAGAAAATTATAAAAATAAATAAATAAAATAATTTTTAAATATATATAGAAAACTATAAAAATTATTTAAAAATTGAAAGAATTATTTAAAATTAATAAATAATTATAAAAAAATTTAAAACTTATTTTTGAGAAAAAAAAAATTCAGATTGGATTTCATTAAAAGAATAAAACAAAAGTCCAAAAAAAAAAAAACAAAGAAAGTGGGTCGAGTAAGGCCAGCCCTGTTCTAGAAGCAACTAAAGCAAAAAGGAAAGTAAAAAAGCAAACAAACTTTAATCAAACCAATTTGAAAATGAACTGTCACCCATTCCAACTTCTTAAGAAGCTCATAACTCTGTTGTCTTGTAGTTCTAATTCTCCGAGAAAAAAAGGAAGATTCTTCTTCTACTCATTTTCCTATCGTCGTTCTCTCATTCAGCAGGAGACCAGAGTAAACCTTTAATTTGGCTCTCGATCTTGCTGGTGCTACAATCCCATCGACTTTCTTGTGTAATCTGATACACCTCCGACCAAGTAAATCTCTTCATTCCTTCGCAAACTCTTTGATGTTAGCGTGTGTGCAATGATATTGGTCGATCTAAGCACATGGTTGAAAATGGTTCTTTGAAATCCTCTCTAATTTTGGTGAATATCTTTGATGTATGCACATATTACAGATCTATCAGTTGCCTTGTTTTAACATTTTTTTATAATTGTTAGAGCATCGCCTTCAATTTCTAACTTGTTTATTCTTATTTCTAAACCTAACTCTACCGCCTGAGCATAAGCCCTAGCCTCTGCTGCAAAAAGGTGATGTAATCTTGGTATTCAGTATGGTTTTTGAGACCAAAATCTTCCTCTAGTGCCCCAAGCCACCGGTACTGACGTTGATCTACATTGTCGACCATCATAAGCCACGTCGAAGTTGATTTTAACAAATTCATTTGTTCAAGGACTCTATTCAGTCAATGCACACATTCTGGTATGAGATTTTAGTCCCAATTTGTTTTGTTCTTTAATAAATCATTGGGTTGTTTCAGCGAATCCTCTTTTAGTGGTAACTTTTTTTTCATGCAGATTCTTATTTCACGCAAACCAAATGACCCATAAAGCAATGCAAAAAAGTCAACATTGTTTAGACGTGATTCTACTGAATACCCAGGTGAGCCATTTTTATATATCTGCTTGCTGCCCTGTTGTGACCCATAATAGATTTAAATTAGTCCATGTTTCCACTGATATAGGACAAAAGCAAAAGAAATGTAAGATATCTTCCACTCCCGATCCGCATCTTGGACATACAAGCCGTCCATCCAGCCTTCTCAATAGTATGTTGCAGAGAGTGGGCAAGAAGCCCCACGAGATCCTCCATATTATAATTTTTTGTTTCGCACTTAGGTCTAGGTTTCAGAGACGTTTATAGAAGGTCTTTATTTGCTGTTGTAGATTATTATCAATTTAGTCATTTTATTTTCAAGCAAAATTTTGTAGGCGCTTCTTACAAAGAATTTGCCAGTAGCTTTACCTCTCCACACAAGAAAGTCCTTATGTTCCCCCGCAACTAAAGGAATTTGAAGGATTCTATTTGCATCCGCTTCCTGAAAGGTAGACTGAATGATTTCTTTTTTCTAAGTTTTGGTTGGTTTATCAATTAAGTCAATAACTCGTAGTGTTTCATTACTAATACTATTACTAACTTTTTAATTCGCACTACCTGGAATCCAAGCCTTAGTCGCTACCAAAATCTTTTCGCCATTTCCCACCCTCCAGCATAGACCTTTCATCAGGAGCCTTTTCACTGCCCATATACTCTGCCAGGTATAGGAAGATATATTTCCTAGCCTTGAATTTAAGAAGTCGCTTTGTGGAAATTACCTTGCTTTTATAACTTGCACTAATAACGAATTCAGATTTTGAGTGAGATGCCAACCCTGTTTGGCTAATAACGAAAGGTTGAATTTAGTTAAACAACAAAAATCCAATCTCCATTTTCTTTGAGATCGCATAAACTTTTCCAATCGCACCAATGGATGTCTTTTTGCCTTGTACCTATTGCCACCAAAATCTTGCCATTATGATCTCTAATTCATCACAAAATGATTTTGGTAAAAGAAAATACATCATAGAGTAGGTTGAGATAGCATGAAGCACAACTTTCATGAAAACTTCCTTTCCCCCTTGGGATAAGAGTCTAATGCTCCAACTATTAATTTTCTATCTAAAATGGTCTTTTATAATCTAAAAAGCCGCTTTTTTCCTCCTCCCAACAATATCCCCAAATATTTCTCTATATCATTCGATAGTGGAACTCCCAATAAACTCGAGACCTTTATTCTATCATTCATAAGATTATTCGACCTAAAGAAGATAGTTGATTTATCAAAATTAATACATTGCCTAGAGCATACCTCATACTCCTATAGAATTTGCTTCAGCGTTTGGGCACTATCATCAGTAGCTTCTCCAAATAAAATGCAATCGTCAATGAACAAAAGATGTGCAATTTGTGGTCCCCTTCTACTAACCCTTGCCCCTCATAATACTCTGTCATTTACGACTAATCGCATCAACATCGATAAACCTTCTATGCAAATTAGGAAAATGAATGGGCTCAAGGGATTTCCCTGCCTTAGGCCTCTACCTCGTTCAAACACTTCCCAAATTTTACCATTCACAATAACTGAGTATGAGTTTGAGGTAATGCACCGCATTATTAGGTTCACCCAATCCTTGTCAAAGCCCAACCGTTGCCACCTCTTTTCCTACAATGTGCCAGTACTTTTTAAAGAAGATGGTTGGAAAGCTATCTTCGCTAGGAGCTTTTGTAAGATCCATTCCTACAATGTGCAAGTAAGGCATAGTGGTCGAAAGAGACAACAATGGTGAAGGCTGGCCAAATTGGAGTTTTGGTGAAAGTTTCTGAAAACAATTGATTTCTTTCAAAGCTTCTGGAAATAGAATTAATATTGAAGGTTGAAGAAGAGATCTTTTATTTTGGGTTGGGCGTAAGGGTTGAAAGAAAGAGTGAGAATAAAATAAATAAAATATTTTTCTAACAATCTTTTAAGTTTTTTTAATAAATAATTTATTTTATATATAATAAATTATATTAACTATTAAGAATAATAAATTTTATTTAAAATTTAAAAATTTATTATTTATCATAATTAATTTAAATTTACTTAAATATTTAGTAATATAAATAAAATATTACTTATTTAAATAAAAATGATAATAATATTTCACAATATTATTATATATTAAATCATTTATATTATAATTATAAAAATTAATAAGTGATATTAAAAAGCTCATTAATAATTTTTATAATATTTTATTTTACTAATAAATATAATGCATTTAAAAGTTTTATAATATATTAATAATAAAATATAATGCATTTAATAGTTGGATGAGGAGTGTTGGACTTGCAGGTTCCTAACAGGGATTCCAACACCCGAGGGTGCATGGCCTTCATTGATCGCGACCCGGTGAAGGGTTTGTCAAAATTAATATGGATGGTGCAGTATCTTCGGTACAGAACTGGGCTTCAATCGGAGGGGTCATTAGAGACTAGATGGGTTCTTGGCAGTGTGGTTTTTCTATGGCCATGTGTGGGGACTCTATATTCCAAGTTGAGGCAAGGGCGATGCTTGAGGGTCTCCGACTAGCATGGGATAGAGGGTTTAAGAAAGCTGAGCTCGAGTGTGATAACAGCTTGTTAAGTGAATCCATTCTTGCAGGTGGTGCTGCTACGAGTGGGATGGTAGAACTTCGCATGCTACATGATATGCTCGATAGGCCTTGGGTTGTTTACTTGCATCATATTCCACGATCTCAGAATGCTGTGGCAGATTACTTAGCTAAATTGAACAATGCTACATTGGCTTATCTAAACGTGATGGAAGTGCCTCCTCAATCTATTAGGAAGCTTCTTTTAAGGGATTTCCATTTGTCGAGGTTACATTAATTTAGTGATTCACTTCGGGTGGTTTTATTTTACTAAAAAAAATAAAAATAGAATCTCATGTGATGACCTAATGGTCAAAGGTGTTCACCGCATCAGGTGTGGCTTGAGTTTGAGTCGCGCTGGTCACATTTATTGTTCGGGCTTCGCCCTGTTATTGTAATTCACCAAAAAAATAAAAATAAATTATTGTTTTTAATTTAAGGGTAAAATTATCATTTTCATCTATTCCTTGTTTATTCACAATTTTTTTTCTATCCAACTAAACAATGTAATACCTATTACGTTTCTATTTCATCAACACAACCAAACTACTATTATACTTAGTTTTATTCTATTACAGCTTTATTATGTTATCACAAAATAACATTTCATTCAAACTTTATTTCATTTCATTGAACCAAATGTATTGTAGGTATTTAATTGAATTGATATTATAAATCAATCGAGCACTAAATTAATTGGATAATGATTAAAAGTACACAGACATGTTCTTGACATTTTTGGATCCTAAGTAAAATAATAAAATAGAGTTTTAAATTCCTTAAAAATTGGTAAAAAAAAAAATTGAACCCTTAAAAACTAAAAAAAAAAACATTTGACACCCCTTAAAAGTTGACAAAAAAATGTTTTGATCTTTAAAAGTTAAAATCTTTTAACCCTTAAAAATTAAAAAATAATATTTCAAATCTTTTTCAAACTTGAATCTTGGATCGTCTCATCTCTAAAAAACACCAGAGTCAGGCCTAAAAGTACATTCACTTTACAATGTAAATTATATTTTTTTGATAATAATTTTTTTTTTGTTTTTATATCTTTTATATACAAATATAAAATACACACCTAATAAAGTTAAAACTTAAAACATTATGATTTTTAATATATGTTTTTTATGGTTTTTACTAAAATCTCATTTATATTTTATATTATTATTTTATAAATATATTTATTACATAATTTTATTTTCGTGTAATAATTTAATTTTGTTTAAATCGCATTTAATAAACCGTCAAGTCCAAAGTCCGAACCAATAGATTTTGTTCAAACGAACGCCGCATAGACGACAAACGATTTACGAGTTTAATCCGAAGAAAGCATATTTTATACAAGCCTCTTTTATTTCAAAATGCAACCATGGTTGAACAATTTTTGTTTCCAAAATCCACCATTAGAATTCATCATCATCATCATCATCATCATCATAATGTACTATAATAATTATATGGGTTGATAATTAAAATAAATTTTAATTTTAATTTAAACCTAAATTAAAATAGAATATTGATTTATTTAGTTCTCTAACTTTAAAAAAAATTATCGATCCATTAAATTTTTATTCTTTTTTAGCTTTTGAATTTATGTTTTTTTTTGTCAAATCATCTTAAAATGGGTTAAAAATTTAACATCATTTAATTTTGTTGATGTGAAATACATGTAGATGACACATCAACATTTAATTAATTTTTAAAAATTTTAAAAATTCAAGCAAATAAAAATTATTTTTAAAAATTTCAAAAAATTAAAATTATTAAAAAAGTATAAAAACATTTTTTAAATTTTAAAAATTTAATTAAATATTGTGTGCCATCCGCATAAAATTCCACATGTATGCCACATCAACAAAGTTAACAAACATCAATTTTTCTGTCAATTTTAAGAAGATTTGACAAAAAAAAAAACAAGTTAAAAAGCTAAAAGAGACGAAAAGTTAAATGGTACGTTAAAATGATTTTATTTTATTTTTTGTAAAAATTAAAAGACCAAACAAATCATTATACCAATCAAAATATATCTAAACTTAAACTAAAACTTGATTTTTAAACTAGATTATACAAAATTTAGAAATTTAATTGAAATGGTAAGATTGAGACTTCACAATTATAATGTTTTAGATTTTATATAAAATATAAAAAAAAAACTCATAATAATGTTTATTATTTTATAATAAAAATAATTAATATCAAAAGATAATATAGATATAAAAAAGAAATAATTAAATTAAACCACTTAAAATAGAAAATTTTTCATTTAGGTTCTTAAATTTTTTTTAAAATTTTAAATTAGTAAAAATAAAATTACATTTTGACCTCCCTAAAAATAATAAAATTTTAATTTAATCCTTTAAAAATTATACTTTTACTATCATAAAAATTATAATTTAACTTCAATCCCTTAAAAAGAAATTTGCTGGGTTCGCACTGCCGCCGGAGACTATAACTGTGGGTTTTTGATTTTTTTGTTTGCAGAGTAGAAGTGTGATTGGTGTGGAGCGCAAGTGGGTTGAATTGGACGATAAACAGGGGAAAAAGGAGCCATCAAGAAAAGGGACAGAAGAGGGTGAGAAATGGGACCACTCGCCCTTCCCCACCGCTTTCTTTAATCACTTTCGTCGCTTTTTATATCTTTTATTTTTTGACTATAAAATTGTTTATTGTAATAATCAATGAACTACTGCTTTCATTTTTCTTTTTTTTTCACTGTACTTTCTCACCTACCCATCCAACGGCTGTAATGAGCGAACCATAATAAAATAATAATCTTGTCTTGGGTTTCACGCAGTCAAAGTATCTGATTAACTTCATTTTCAGGTGGAAATCTTTTACTAGATCGGGCCATAGGCAAATCTTTTTATGCGAAATGAGATGACAATCCAAGAACGTCACCCCGGTTACTTAATTAGGTTTGTCTCTAAATAGTTTTTTTTAGCAGCTTGATTAACAAAGTGTTTGCAAGTTTTGGTTTGTCACTTGAAACTTTTGACGTGAGATGAGATGAGAACTCAAGCACCTCACCTCGGTTGCTCAATTCAATCACATTCCCATACTCTTCACTCATAGTTAAGCTATCAACGAAGTATGTATATAAATTTATTTATTTATTTTTAGAGTATTTTTTTAGGCAAGTTTAAAAAGAAATTAACAATTTTCATGGAATATTGACTTAATTATAATATTTACAATTTCTACAAATCACTTGTCAATCAAATTGAGTAGTAAGCAAGCATTCATGAATCACATAATCATTCGAGTTAACTGAGCATGAGAATTGAAATTTCAAAGCAACTTAGGGAATAATTTCAACACGTGAATCAACACATGCAATGAAGAACGAGAAACAACAAAGCATACGAACCTCCTACTTAGTTCATATTACCCCTAATATGCAATAATAAATAAATAGATAAATAAAATAGGGTCAAGTATACTCCCCGTGTATGTTCTAATGAGGCGGAGGATGGTGGAAGTGACCGCTTTGCAATATGGTGAGGATGCTTGAGATGTTGGCTTCCATTGTTTCTAGGTGAGCATCAATGCGATTTAGTCTCTCTTCCACAGAGGAAGGGGGCTGCTCCTCATGCTATCTAGGAGCCGAATTGTGTGTTCGTTGGAACACTCTATTGCTTCAAGCAGTTCGTGTACTTGATGGAACAAAATAAAACGTAATAGGGTTGTCGACAAGCAAACCCATAAAATCCAGAAAATATTCATATAAAGAATCCATAGTATAAGCATATGTAAGAGATGAAAAATCAATTTCGGATGAAAAATGTTTGTGGCTAAATGTGTGATGTTTGGATCGAGTATGAACGATTAGTGGACCCAAATTACAGCATGAAAACTACATGCAAACCAATATCCTATGTTGATCTTTATAGCCGAAGTCTAACAATAAGGAATTTGAGTTTAGTTCAAAACTTACAACTTAAATCTAGTCGACAAGGTTTCATTTTTTAAAAGTGCAGAATGTCCTTGATTTTTTTTAAAAAACAATCAATTGAGTTTTTTTTTTTTCACCCAATTGCACCTATGAACTAAGAAAATACACTCAATCAATCCCTTTGACCGTTAATTTTAGTGGTTGATCGTTAAACTATAATGAATTAAATTTTTTTTTCTCTTTTTTATGTTTTTTATGTGACACACTACGTTTGTGCCATGTGACACAAAGTATTTTCTTTTAAATTTGTTAAGAAGTTATTAAAAATTAATAAAAACAATAGAAAATTATAAAAATAAATAAATAAAATAATTTTTAAATATATATAGAAAACTATAAAAATTATTTAAAAATTGAAAGAATTATTTAAAATTAATAAATAATTATAAAAAAATTTAAAACTTATTTTTGAGAAAAAAAAAATTCAGATTGGATTTCATTAAAAGAATAAAACAAAAGTCCAAAAAAAAAAAAACAAAGAAAGTGGGTCGAGTAAGGCCAGCCCTGTTCTAGAAGCAACTAAAGCAAAAAGGAAAGTAAAAAAGCAAACAAACTTTAATCAAACCAATTTGAAAATGAACTGTCACCCATTCCAACTTCTTAAGAAGCTCATAACTCTGTTGTCTTGTAGTTCTAATTCTCCGAGAAAAAAAGGAAGATTCTTCTTCTACTCATTTTCCTATCGTCGTTCTCTCATTCAGCAGGAGACCAGAGTAAACCTTTAATTTGGCTCTCGATCTTGCTGGTGCTACAATCCCATCGACTTTCTTGTGTAATCTGATACACCTCCGACCAAGTAAATCTCTTCATTCCTTCGCAAACTCTTTGATGTTAGCGTGTGTGCAATGATATTGGTCGATCTAAGCACATGGTTGAAAATGGTTCTTTGAAATCCTCTCTAATTTTGGTGAATATCTTTGATGTATGCACATATTACAGATCTATCAGTTGCCTTGTTTTAACATTTTTTTATAATTGTTAGAGCATCGCCTTCAATTTCTAACTTGTTTATTCTTATTTCTAAACCTAACTCTACCGCCTGAGCATAAGCCCTAGCCTCTGCTGCAAAAAGGTGATGTAATCTTGGTATTCAGTATGGTTTTTGAGACCAAAATCTTCCTCTAGTGCCCCAAGCCACCGGTACTGACGTTGATCTACATTGTCGACCATCATAAGCCACGTCGAAGTTGATTTTAACAAATTCATTTGTTCAAGGACTCTATTCAGTCAATGCACACATTCTGGTATGAGATTTTAGTCCCAATTTGTTTTGTTCTTTAATAAATCATTGGGTTGTTTCAGCGAATCCTCTTTTAGTGGTAACTTTTTTTTCATGCAGATTCTTATTTCACGCAAACCAAATGACCCATAAAGCAATGCAAAAAAGTCAACATTGTTTAGACGTGATTCTACTGAATACCCAGGTGAGCCATTTTTATATATCTGCTTGCTGCCCTGTTGTGACCCATAATAGATTTAAATTAGTCCATGTTTCCACTGATATAGGACAAAAGCAAAAGAAATGTAAGATATCTTCCACTCCCGATCCGCATCTTGGACATACAAGCCGTCCATCCAGCCTTCTCAATAGTATGTTGCAGAGAGTGGGCAAGAAGCCCCACGAGATCCTCCATATTATAATTTTTTGTTTCGCACTTAGGTCTAGGTTTCAGAGACGTTTATAGAAGGTCTTTATTTGCTGTTGTAGATTATTATCAATTTAGTCATTTTATTTTCAAGCAAAATTTTGTAGGCGCTTCTTACAAAGAATTTGCCAGTAGCTTTACCTCTCCACACAAGAAAGTCCTTATGTTCCCCCGCAACTAAAGGAATTTGAAGGATTCTATTTGCATCCGCTTCCTGAAAGGTAGACTGAATGATTTCTTTTTTCTAAGTTTTGGTTGGTTTATCAATTAAGTCAATAACTCGTAGTGTTTCATTACTAATACTATTACTAACTTTTTAATTCGCACTACCTGGAATCCAAGCCTTAGTCGCTACCAAAATCTTTTCGCCATTTCCCACCCTCCAGCATAGACCTTTCATCAGGAGCCTTTTCACTGCCCATATACTCTGCCAGGTATAGGAAGATATATTTCCTAGCCTTGAATTTAAGAAGTCGCTTTGTGGAAATTACCTTGCTTTTATAACTTGCACTAATAACGAATTCAGATTTTGAGTGAGATGCCAACCCTGTTTGGCTAATAACGAAAGGTTGAATTTAGTTAAACAACAAAAATCCAATCTCCATTTTCTTTGAGATCGCATAAACTTTTCCAATCGCACCAATGGATGTCTTTTTGCCTTGTACCTATTGCCACCAAAATCTTGCCATTATGATCTCTAATTCATCACAAAATGATTTTGGTAAAAGAAAATACATCATAGAGTAGGTTGAGATAGCATGAAGCACAACTTTCATGAAAACTTCCTTTCCCCCTTGGGATAAGAGTCTAATGCTCCAACTATTAATTTTCTATCTAAAATGGTCTTTTATAATCTAAAAAGCCGCTTTTTTCCTCCTCCCAACAATATCCCCAAATATTTCTCTATATCATTCGATAGTGGAACTCCCAATAAACTCGAGACCTTTATTCTATCATTCATAAGATTATTCGACCTAAAGAAGATAGTTGATTTATCAAAATTAATACATTGCCTAGAGCATACCTCATACTCCTATAGAATTTGCTTCAGCGTTTGGGCACTATCATCAGTAGCTTCTCCAAATAAAATGCAATCGTCAATGAACAAAAGATGTGCAATTTGTGGTCCCCTTCTACTAACCCTTGCCCCTCATAATACTCTGTCATTTACGACTAATCGCATCAACATCGATAAACCTTCTATGCAAATTAGGAAAATGAATGGGCTCAAGGGATTTCCCTGCCTTAGGCCTCTACCTCGTTCAAACACTTCCCAAATTTTACCATTCACAATAACTGAGTATGAGTTTGAGGTAATGCACCGCATTATTAGGTTCACCCAATCCTTGTCAAAGCCCAACCGTTGCCACCTCTTTTCCTACAATGTGCCAGTACTTTTTAAAGAAGATGGTTGGAAAGCTATCTTCGCTAGGAGCTTTTGTAAGATCCATTCCTACAATGTGCAAGTAAGGCATAGTGGTCGAAAGAGACAACAATGGTGAAGGCTGGCCAAATTGGAGTTTTGGTGAAAGTTTCTGAAAACAATTGATTTCTTTCAAAGCTTCTGGAAATAGAATTAATATTGAAGGTTGAAGAAGAGATCTTTTATTTTGGGTTGGGCGTAAGGGTTGAAAGAAAGAGTGAGAATAAAATAAATAAAATATTTTTCTAACAATCTTTTAAGTTTTTTTAATAAATAATTTATTTTATATATAATAAATTATATTAACTATTAAGAATAATAAATTTTATTTAAAATTTAAAAATTTATTATTTATCATAATTAATTTAAATTTACTTAAATATTTAGTAATATAAATAAAATATTACTTATTTAAATAAAAATGATAATAATATTTCACAATATTATTATATATTAAATCATTTATATTATAATTATAAAAATTAATAAGTGATATTAAAAAGCTCATTAATAATTTTTATAATATTTTATTTTACTAATAAATATAATGCATTTAAAAGTTTTATAATATATTAATAATAAAATATAATGCATTTAATAGTTGGATGAGGAGTGTTGGACTTGCAGGTTCCTAACAGGGATTCCAACACCCGAGGGTGCATGGCCTTCATTGATCGCGACCCGGTGAAGGGTTTGTCAAAATTAATATGGATGGTGCAGTATCTTCGGTACAGAACTGGGCTTCAATCGGAGGGGTCATTAGAGACTAGATGGGTTCTTGGCAGTGTGGTTTTTCTATGGCCATGTGTGGGGACTCTATATTCCAAGTTGAGGCAAGGGCGATGCTTGAGGGTCTCCGACTAGCATGGGATAGAGGGTTTAAGAAAGCTGAGCTCGAGTGTGATAACAGCTTGTTAAGTGAATCCATTCTTGCAGGTGGTGCTGCTACGAGTGGGATGGTAGAACTTCGCATGCTACATGATATGCTCGATAGGCCTTGGGTTGTTTACTTGCATCATATTCCACGATCTCAGAATGCTGTGGCAGATTACTTAGCTAAATTGAACAATGCTACATTGGCTTATCTAAACGTGATGGAAGTGCCTCCTCAATCTATTAGGAAGCTTCTTTTAAGGGATTTCCATTTGTCGAGGTTACATTAATTTAGTGATTCACTTCGGGTGGTTTTATTTTACTAAAAAAAATAAAAATAGAATCTCATGTGATGACCTAATGGTCAAAGGTGTTCACCGCATCAGGTGTGGCTTGAGTTTGAGTCGCGCTGGTCACATTTATTGTTCGGGCTTCGCCCTGTTATTGTAATTCACCAAAAAAATAAAAATAAATTATTGTTTTTAATTTAAGGGTAAAATTATCATTTTCATCTATTCCTTGTTTATTCACAATTTTTTTTCTATCCAACTAAACAATGTAATACCTATTACGTTTCTATTTCATCAACACAACCAAACTACTA
Organism: Kokia cookei; assembly: GCA_039519145.1. Lineage (NCBI taxonomy): Eukaryota > Viridiplantae > Streptophyta > Magnoliopsida > Malvales > Malvaceae > Kokia > Kokia cookei. The sequence goes on along the minus strand of CM076900.1, from coordinate 9,273,502 downwards.
TTATACTTAGTTTTATTCTATTACAGCTTTATTATGTTATCACAAAATAACATTTCATTCAAACTTTATTTCATTTCATTGAACCAAATGTATTGTAGGTATTTAATTGAATTGATATTATAAATCAATCGAGCACTAAATTAATTGGATAATGATTAAAAGTACACAGACATGTTCTTGACATTTTTGGATCCTAAGTAAAATAATAAAATAGAGTTTTAAATTCCTTAAAAATTGGTAAAAAAAAAAATTGAACCCTTAAAAACTAAAAAAAAAAAACATTTGACACCCCTTAAAAGTTGACAAAAAAATGTTTTGATCTTTAAAAGTTAAAATCTTTTAACCCTTAAAAATTAAAAAATAATATTTCAAATCTTTTTCAAACTTGAATCTTGGATCGTCTCATCTCTAAAAAACACCAGAGTCAGGCCTAAAAGTACATTCACTTTACAATGTAAATTATATTTTTTTGATAATAATTTTTTTTTTGTTTTTATATCTTTTATATACAAATATAAAATACACACCTAATAAAGTTAAAACTTAAAACATTATGATTTTTAATATATGTTTTTTATGGTTTTTACTAAAATCTCATTTATATTTTATATTATTATTTTATAAATATATTTATTACATAATTTTATTTTCGTGTAATAATTTAATTTTGTTTAAATCGCATTTAATAAACCGTCAAGTCCAAAGTCCGAACCAATAGATTTTGTTCAAACGAACGCCGCATAGACGACAAACGATTTACGAGTTTAATCCGAAGAAAGCATATTTTATACAAGCCTCTTTTATTTCAAAATGCAACCATGGTTGAACAATTTTTGTTTCCAAAATCCACCATTAGAATTCATCATCATCATCATCATCATCATCATAATGTACTATAATAAATATATGGGTTGATAATTAAAATAAATTTTAATTTTAATTTAAACCTAAATTAAAATAGAATATTGATTTATTTAGTTCTCTAACTTTAAAAAAAATTATCGATCCATTAAATTTTTATTCTTTTTTAGCTTTTGAATTTATGTTTTTTTTTGTCAAATCATCTTAAAATGGGTTAAAAATTTAACATCATTTAATTTTGTTGATGTGAAATACATGTAGATGACACATCAACATTTAATTAATTTTTAAAAATTTTAAAAATTCAAGCAAATAAAAATTATTTTTAAAAATTTCAAAAAATTAAAATTATTAAAAAAGTATAAAAACATTTTTTAAATTTTAAAAATTTAATTAAATATTGTGTGCCATCCGCATAAAATTCCACATGTATGCCACATCAACAAAGTTAACAAACATCAATTTTTCTGTCAATTTTAAGAAGATTTGACAAAAAAAAAAAACAAGTTAAAAAGCTAAAAGAGACGAAAAGTTAAATGGTACGTTAAAATGATTTTATTTTATTTTTTGTAAAAATTAAAAGACCAAACAAATCATTATACCAATCAAAATATATCTAAACTTAAACTAAAACTTGATTTTTAAACTAGATTATACAAAATTTAGAAATTTAATTGAAATGGTAAGATTGAGACTTCACAATTATAATGTTTTAGATTTTATATAAAATATAAAAAAAAAACTCATAATAATGTTTATTATTTTATAATAAAAATAATTAATATCAAAAGATAATATAGATATAAAAAAGAAATAATTAAATTAAACCACTTAAAATAGAAAATTTTTCATTTAGGTTCTTAAATTTTTTTTAAAATTTTAAATTAGTAAAAATAAAATTACATTTTGACCTCCCTAAAAATAATAAAATTTTAATTTAATCCTTTAAAAATTATACTTTTACTATCATAAAAATTATAATTTAACTTCAATCCCTTAAAAAGAAATTTGCTGGGTTCGCACTGCCGCCGGAGACTATAACTGTGGGTTTTTGATTTTTTTGTTTGCAGAGTAGAAGTGTGATTGGTGTGGAGCGCAAGTGGGTTGAATTGGACGATAAACAGGGGAAAAAGGAGCCATCAAGAAAAGGGACAGAAGAGGGTGAGAAATGGGACCACTCGCCCTTCCCCACCGCTTTCTTTAATCACTTTCGTCGCTTTTTATATCTTTTATTTTTTGACTATAAAATTGTTTATTGTAATAATCAATGAACTACTGCTTTCATTTTTCTTTTTTTTTCACTGTACTTTCTCACCTACCCATCCAACGGCTGTAATGAGCGAACCATAATAAAATAATAATCTTGTCTTGGGTTTCACGCAGTCAAAGTATCTGATTAACTTCATTTTCAGGTGGAAATCAGTGAAATTTAATGCACAAGCATTCATGGATTCTAACACTTCCTAGATACAAAGTGCCAATCACATGATTACTTTAAGTGAAAAACTCGAAAGCCCAACATCATGCCCAGTGCAAGTAAAAGAAAAAGAGAAATGGGGATTGGGTCATCGAGGGACAGAAACCCAAATGAATAAGAGGCCTGATAGTAATACCATCAAATACAGTCTATTGGACTGTAAAATGCTTCTGCCTGCCTCTTTAGATTTAAGAGTATTTACCCTAATAGTCCATTTTGTAGTAATACCGCTCCAATGGTAGATGAGCTCCATTCCGATAATATATCGAAATTTGAAGCCATTCCGATAAATATTTTGGTTTGTATCAGTAAATTTTATTTCATTTTGCCCGACTCCGTATCGATTGAAATCATGTGTATTGACCGGATCGGCACATAAAAAATAAATTTGAAGGAAGCTAAAATATATAATATTTTGATTAGATTTAAACGGGTTGAATTTCATCTAAATAGACTATTGCATTTACAAGCATGTAAAACAAATTTAAAACTTCGAGCAAAATTCGATTCGAATTGAATAATTTTTTAAAAATTAAATTTCGAGTTAATCGAACAATTCGATTTGAGTTTCGAGTTCAAATTGAATTTTTTACAATTTGAATAATTCGACTTACAGTTTAATGTAAATACCTCTTTGATCCTTGTCAACTTTGAAAATAAGCAAATTGATCTCTTTCTCTTCAACAAGAATTACAAAAAAATTCAAAATAATTTTCAAATTTCAAAATCTATATTTTAAAAAAATTATAAAAAAATTCTAAAAATTCTAAAAATATATAAAAAAAATTTAAAAATTTAAAAATTTTCTAGAACAATAATTTTGGAGACTTAATTAATTATTCAAATTTATCATACTTAAGTATCTTATTTTTTTTATTATTTTGTTTTGAAAATATTTTCAAATATATATGATTTCAAATTTAATTGCTCTAACATGAAATTAATTATACCGTAAATTTTTACTTGGCATGTTTACTTTTTTTTAATTTAACTCAAACAATTTCATTCGATTCGACTCGAATTTCATTTCACTCTACTCGATTCGAAAAAAATTCAAATTGAATTAAGATGATAAAATAAAACTTATGAACTCAATTAACTCAAAACTTTTCACTCGATTCGATCGAATGCTCACCCCTAGTTATACTAATGTAAGTAAACCCTTCTTTTTAAAAAATATTTTTAATACGCATTAAAAAGTTGCATATATTTAAAATAGATTCATTAATATGATAATAAATTTAACATAGATAATAAAATGGTGATATATAGAAAGCAATTTTCAATTTGATACCCACAGATGAAGGGGATAAAATAATCCGGATGCATCTCCATCGTTGATAAATAGGACAATTTATATGGATTTAACTCTAATATCTGAAAATGACAAACAACCATAAGCAGAGAGTATTATTTAAGAAAAGCTTGATAAATGCAACTCTATCGCACACACCACGCCTCACCAATCTCTTAATAGGGTTCAACCGGAGCACGGAAGCTTGCTCCTGCATACACTGCTTCCGCCCCAAGCTCCTCCTCAATCCGCAATAGCTGATTGTACTTGGCTAGTCGTTCAGACCGGCACGGAGCTCCCGTCTTTATTTGTCCCTGATTTAACAAACAATAACAAAGTTAAAGATCCTATATTTGCAACAATTATTTAAATTTTGGGACTTCAGATTTCATTAACACTAATTATTTTTGTTACCGTTGCTAAACCCACTGAAAGATCAGCGATGAAAGTATCCTCGGTCTCACCACTGCAAGCAAATAAGTTTTTAAACATTCTGAGTAACTCAGATTCTGATTTTACAAATCAAATCAACAACTTCAGTATTCACACCTGCGGTGGCTGGCCATCACACCCCATCCAGCTTTCTTCGACATTTTCACAGCTTCAATGCTTTCCGTAACAGATCCAATTTGATTCACCTGTTTCCAACTCATACAATGTACGGATTAATATCTTTCAAGGAACATGAATCACCTTTATAACAAAACAATCCATGGTGTACCTTGAGAAGAAGCGCATTGCAAGTCTTTTCCTTGATAGCTTTCTCAACCCTCTGCAGATGTTAAAAAGAGAATATAAATGGTGGGGATATGCATTCGAAAGACCCCAATGGAAATGCCAATTCTAACCTTGGGGTTTGTGACCAAGAGATCATCACCCACAATCTGAACTTTCTCTCCAATTTCTGTGGTGAGTTTGGAGTAGTGCTCCCAATCATCTTGGTCGAATGGATCTTCAATCGACACAATGGGATACTCGGATGCAAATGACTTGTATAAATCTTTGAGAGCATCTCCCGAGATCTTTTTTGAGCCATCATTGTTCTGCACGTATAAAGATACAGAAATAAATGAAAGAGCAAACAGAATTAGCATAACATATACTGAACAATTTTAAAAACTAGATTATCATATATTAACATATTATTAGTTGTGAGTCGTGACGAAGTTCACCTCTTCTTTGAAGTTGAGGTCATAGGTTTTATCTGTTCCATAAAATTCAGATGCAGCAACATCCATTCCGATAACCACCTATAATATTGAAGGAACGTTCGATTAGCCATCTTCTAACATCAAAACTATTAGAGAATTTGAGTACTAAGATGAGGAACTAACTTTGCCTGTGTAACCAGCTTTAGCAATGGCAGTATTCAACAATTCAAGTCCTTCCTTGTTCTCCTGAACTCACACAAAAACAACATCAGATAACTAGTAATTAACTGAAAATTAAACTAACAGGTATATATGACGTTAAAACAACAAGGCCTTGCTAGTGAGGTGAAATTTAACCTGAATGTTCGGAGCGAAACCACCTTCATCACCAACATTGGTTGCATCTTGACCATACTTCTTCTTAATCACAGCTTTCAAGTGGTGGTAGACTTCCACACCCATCTTCATGGCCTCCTTGAAGGATGAAGCTCCTACAGGGAGAATCATGAACTCCTGCAAACACAGATGAGAGAAAACATTAATTTTCATGAAATCACCTAAGAAAATAGAAAGGAATATCAAGATCTATACCTGCATAGCAAGTTTGTTTCCTGCATGCGAACCACCATTGATAACATTGAAAGCAGGGACTGGAAGAACCAACTTCTTGTTGCCAGCAAGGTTAGCAATGTGCTGCACCCAAAGTGGGTTTACTAGATTCAGATGACAAGAACATAGAAGAATTCCGTATACTAAATCATCCACACAAGATTAAGTGGTTTTAAGGCCATAACAGAGATCTTTCTTCCATTCACACTGCAATATTCGTACACTTGCATGCAACCACAAAAAGGGGTAGAATGAGAGAAGAAGTCCAAAAGCCAGAATATACCTTGTAAAGGGGTATGTTCTTGACTTCAGCTCCAGCTTTGCAAACTGCAAGGGACACTGCAAGGATGGCGTTCGCACCGAGCTAAAGGAAACCAACAGAAAGAAACGTAAGACAATCATCAAATGAAGACGTTAATAAGCCTATAAAACAAAAGTTATTTGAAAGACATTAAAAAACCAATCGGCTAGGTTACCTTTTGTTTGCACCAACCCCACTCATTTTGAGTTCCATCAATTTGTTGAACCATGAAATTGTCAATAGCAGTCTGCTCAGTTGGGTCCTATAGAAGAAAAAGAAACAGAGAACTTTCAACACTAAGTACAATGCAAATTAGTTCCGTAACTTCACCACAATGAATTAAGGCCCCATTTACTCATGCATGATTCTAGTTATAAGTAAGTGAAACAGTATTTATATTATATAATGAAGCCAAGTTAACGTCAATTTAAACATTCATCAGTTCACGGAACATTATAAACACGAAGTCAAGTTAGGGAAAACCTTGCCAATCAATGCAGGGCCGATGATTGTGTTAACATTAGCAACAGCCTACGTATGACAGGAACAAATTGTTAATAAAATAAATAATTGAAAAAATTGCCAGGAATGTAGAAGTAATTGGCAATGTAACTCACCTTCGATACACCTTTACCAAGGTAATCGGAACCTCCATCTCTCAATTCAAGAGCCTCGTAAATTCCTAAAGAAATTAAGTAAATGACATTATGGAATTGAAAAAAAAACCCCTCGCAGTGGACAGAATAAATATCCCAGAAATAAATTATTAACGTACCTGTGGATGCACCGCTTGGAACTGCGGCTCTAACCTTTTTACCATCCGATGTTTCCACATCAACCTAGAGTTAATTAATAAAAAATCCCGTTAAAATATAATTAAAAATTCGAAGGATTTATCATTTGAATCGCTCCTGTGGATACTTGACAAATCAATATATATAACACTAGAAACTTTAATAAACTTGAGATTTAAAATAGCAAACAGGAAAAATGATTAGAAAAACTTAAGTAGTCGATCGACTCGACTCATGAAGCCGTAAAATCCAAAAGCAAAAAGATCGAAGAAGATTTCATCGGGAAATGAGTGACATACATGCTTATACATATACGTATACTGATCGGAGACAAAACAAAAATCATAGAAAAAGCAGGAAAATAAAGAGAGAAGATAGGATGAAGAGGCGAACCTCAACCGTTGGATTTCCGCGGCTGTCGAAGATCTGCCTAGCTTTGATGGAGACGATGATAACAGCCATGTTTTCCTGGAGAGCTAAAGGGCGAAGATGGTAGGGGAATGAGAATGAAATGAAGAAATGAAATAACGACAGTGTTCTTTTAAGCCAACACTTAAAAGAGTGAGGTGTTTGTGCTTATAAAGGACATTTTTAAGTTCTGAAGTGGAATTTTTTAACGATAAAAATATATTTTCTAAAAATAATATTACAAAACATGAATGCATTTAATTTTTATGCTATTATTATTTTCAAAAAAAAATTATGCTATTATTTTAATGGGTTAAGGGTATAAAAAATTCTTAAATTTTTTTTAAAAAAATAATTAAATTTTTATTATTTTTTTCATTTATTTGAGTAATTAAATTTTTAAATTGCATTAAAAAGCTCTCAAACTATTTTTAAAAAAAAATTTAAGCCTTTGCTTTTACTTTACACTCAATTAGGTATTTGAACTTTCAAAATGCATCAAAAATGCTCTCAAATTTTTTCAAAAAAGCAATTAAGCCCTCGATTTTTTTTACTTAATTGAGTACTTAAACTATCAAATACATAAAAAAGGCTTTTTGACCACTAACTTTAACAGTTGATGGTTAAAGTTAATTGCCCTTAATTTTTTTCGGTTAAAATCACTTCATATCACAATCACGACATGACATGGGACAAAAACTTATAAAAAAATAAAAATCAATAAAAATTATTAAATTTTAATAAAAATATAAAAAATTAAAATTAGAAAATGCATAAAAAAAGCCCTTTAACCTTTTTGCCACATGTCACACTGTGGTGATTTTAACTAAAAAAAATTAAGGACGATTTCAAGTATCAAATTGAGTGCAAAAAAAAAAATCAAAGGCTTAATTGTTTTTTTTGAAAAAGTTTAAAGACCTTTTTGATGCATTTTAAAAGTTTAAATATCAAATTGAGTGTAAAATAAATTAAAAAAAAGGAGCTTAATTATTTTTTTCAAAAAATTTGAATATTTTTTGATATATTTTAAAATTTCAAATATCCAAATGAATGTAAAATAAAAACAAATACTAAATTATTTTTTTGAAAAAGTTTCAAAACTTTTACACTATTAAACCTATTTTACTACCCTTAACTATATGTTTTTATTGGATGAATTAGTGACTCAATTCAATTGGTGCACCAAGTCTACACATAATATAGATATATTTCGAATTAAAAAAAAAGGATGGTTTAATATATTTTTATTAATAAATATAATTAACTTATACGGGATAAAAAAAAACTAAATTAATTTTACACATTTCATAATGTATTGCATGATTAATATTTTATCTTTATATTTCATATTCTATACAGGTAGATATATTAATATATACCAAATTTTTGAATAAAATAAAATTGCATGATTATTTATTTTATTGACAAAATTAATTGTTAAATATATATTAATAAATTAAATAATATTCTAAATTGGTATTATAAATATACGAGATTGATTCAAACATCCTTATGATTATAATTACATTGATAAAATTGATAATTGAATTGTAAAAGAATTAATCATAACAAATATAAAATTACTCGAATTTTATATGGTTTTAAGTATATCTCCCATGAATAAAGAATATTCAGTAAAACCAATGAAGTCAACTCTATATGGGGACGCATGCATGCTTCACCAATTTCATAATTTTTGGTAGTTTCAACAAAATCCGCATGTTGGATGACGAAATTCCACGCTGTGATTTGTATATCTTAATTTGTATTACTCACTTCCTGTTTCTTATATTGAAAGTTTGATAGCTTGTGTTGTGTGACCACATTTTCTTTTTATTTTTTTTCATTTTTTATTTTCTTAAAATAGTGTTAAATCTTAATCCCCCTCACGTAAATTTAAAGTTTTAGTCTTCACCTAAACAGTAACGGTTAAATCTATTTGATTAACTTTAATTATTAATTTTGTACTTTGCATACATTCATACATTTAGTCTATTTTTCTAATCGGACCATTTCAAGTCTTTATATTTTTCGAATTTTAAAATTTCAAATTTGTATATATGTGAAAATAATAGACTGACATGACATTATATATATAATAACATGTTTGTTGTATTAAATTTTAAAAATAACATAATTTTACTTAATAAATTTAATAATTATTATTTGATGAGAATTGAAATTTTAAAATTTAGCAAGTAGGAGGATTAAAAGTGGTCAAATAAAATTATAAAGATTAATCCATAACTTTAAAAAAAAAAAAAAAAAAAAAAAAAACTAACGGCTGGAAATTGGTTTCTTTGAAAATAAGTATGGATTGTCTCTTTGACGCGTGAAAGGCGCACTTTTAAACCAAAGAGGATGAGATTATGTTTCTATCGTGTTTTATGTATTTTTTTTTATAATTATTTAAAATATTTTAGATTAATATAAAATTTTTATAATATAAAATTTAAAAAAGTGGGATATTTAAATTATTATTTCTATCATATACATAATACATGTATGTCCAACAGTGCCGAATTCATCACTCAAAAAAGAAGAGAAGAAAACATGGGATTGATAATGAAGTAGGTAGCAGGGATGTATTTGTTATTGTATTCTATTTATTGCCAGGAAATCATTTACTTGAACCTACCCACCTACTCCTATTTGAACCCCAAAAACAAAAGAGGGAAAAACCTACCCACCTACCCCTGGAGAGTGGAAACAGATTATTCCCAAACGGAATAAGTATGGCATATACTTTTATGCTCATTTAGAACATCAATCCTTTTATCTGTAGCAAGATAATAGTTACAAATATTCTTGGATTCTACGAAAATGGTAAAAGAATAAGGTTTACTATGAATTAGACGCGGGCCCCAAGGCCTAAAAATTAGAGATTGTAAATAAAATATAAACTTGAAAAATTAGTTAGGGCAAAAAAATTAAAGTCTATTTGAAAATTGGTGAGCCTTGAGTAAGATTTTTTTTTTGTATAACAGTTCGATTTTTAGTGATGCAAAAACAGTAGTTTTGATATCACAACTCCGACGAGTCGAGTCATAAATATTAGTTATTTAATATTTGTGATGTCATTAGTATCACATTAAATTTTGATTAAAAAAAGTTATCGTTTAATTAACTAATTAAGTAAAAAGGGTTAAAATGTAAAATGTATGAAAGTGAAATTCTATTGATTAAAAGTATTAAATGACGAGTGAAATGGTAAGAAAAGGACTTAGTGGGTAATTATACCACGTAAAGTTGGATGGTCGGTAATGGGTTTGAAATATTAAGGTAATTTATTTGTTAAAAGGATAAAATTGTAATTAAACAAAACCTAAAATGTTATAACTTTAAAATTTAAGAAATATGCTAATTTTCTTTAGCTTTCTTCTTCACAAAACCGAAACCACCATAGCTAGGGCTTGGGGAGCTTCGGTCAAGTTTGGTTCATCAATTGAGTGAGCAAACTCCATCCGCTTTTAGTAATTTTTATGTTTTTGAGTTCGTATTAGCTTAATCAAGCTAACCCAAGGACTAATTTGTAATTTTGTCAAATGTTATAAATATTGCCATTGTTGAATAAGCTTTTCCTTGAAAGTTTATGCAAGTTTTGGAAGCTTGGTTGTTAGATTTGTTGATTTTGTAAAGTGATTCTTGATGATTTTAGAGTTTGAAGACTAAATTGCTAAAATGGTAAAATACATGGATTTGGTGTGAATTTTTTTAATGTAGGGACTTGTATGAGGGCCTTGAATATTCGGTTAGGATGGGTTGTGTAAGAAAATGGTTATTTTGCATGGTTAAGGTCTAAGGACTAAATTGAATAAAAATAAATATTAGGGTAATTTTGTAAATTTCCCAAAAGGACTTAAATGTAACAAATGATTTAAATTCATGAATTAATGAGAGAATTGAATGATTTATTTATTTAGATCGCGAGAGAGCTACGAAACGAGGCAAAAGGAAATTAGCGGAATAGTCCCTAAAGTTTACCTTTAACTGCAGTTTCATCCTGTAAGTTCATATAATTATATTTTCATTTGCTAACTATTGTTTCATTATTTGGTTATAATCTTGACGTTGGAATAAGATGGAAGACTCTGAAGCGATATATTAATATGGCTCGTAAATCTAGCTTGTAAGAGCAATATACTGGATTGGCTCGTAAGAGCGATATCTTAACTAGGGTCATATGAGCTAAATTTACTGGAAGACCTGAAAAGATCAATTAGGATATGAATGTGGGAATAATGAAGTCGTTTTATTTACCCTTTTCGTACAAATAAACTATTTTGTAAGTTAATTGCTCGAAACGAACTTATTAAGCTATGTAAGATTACTCGTGTGTTTGTTTACTGTTTTGTAGATTCGTTTTTTTGTTGAAGATCGGATCCTCAAAGAAAAATCACACTATCTCGGGAGCTCGTTTGGTAGACTTTAAATCACTTCGTTATATGGCATGTATTAGGATGATAATTTGGTATCATGTTTAAGTTTGTTAAGCTTTAAAATGTACTTAAATAAATGAATACAATTCGAAAAAAGATGTAATTTGTTTGCTTGACTTGTATGTTTGGTATGCATTTTGAATAGAAATGAGCATGTTTTGCCTTGTTTTTTTTTATGTATATTTATAGATTGATGAACCATATTGAGTTAGGTACATGTTGAGGGGCTTTATGGAAATTTTGCGTATTATTTTTGACATTTTGCAGGTACACACGGCTTGGAACCCGAGCCACCACACGGTCGTGTGTGCTTGGAAAAGTAGGTGTAGGTTTCACACGGGCTATATATGGGTTGGGACATGGCCGTGTAGCCCTATTTCAAAATCACATACGGTCCAGCACACGATCTCGTACACAAGCGTGTGGGTAAATTCGCATGCTCACACGACCTGGTACACGGTTTGTGACACGATCGTGTTAAGGTGGTTCAAGTGTGCCACAGCCTAAGGCACGAGCGTGTAGAACATGGCACACCGGCGTGTGTTTGAGACACACGGCCATGTGACGCCTGAATTGGAAATTTGGTATTTTCGCAAGTGTTTAACTACGATTCAATTGAGTCTTTGATTGTTCTTAATTGATGTAAAAGTATGATATTTGCAATTGTATAGAAATCTATGTTGTTGAATGTAATTTAATTGAAATAAAGGAAAAACTATTATCTGTTATCTGCTGTGAATGATTTGGTACCACGAGACCCTAGTCGACAACAATGTTGGGTTTCGAGTGTTATAGCCTGAGCCCAATTCGATTCTGCCCTAATTTGTAAAAATAAAAGAAATTGTTGATTCTTTTTTTACTGTTTATTGTTATTTTCTTGTTGTTTTTCACTATATTGCTTTCGTTTCACTATTATGTTGCTATTATTTTGTTGTTATTGTTTGGATATTGTATAACTCTTGTTTTATTGTTAATTTTATTACTATTTTAAAGACATTTGCTTGTTAAATTATACCTATCTTAATGTTTTTTAAGTATTCATATTTTTTAAAATTTATTTTCAAGATGTTTGGAAACATTTATTTTAATGTTTTTAGTATTTTTTATGTACTATATTTTTTAAATTTTTTATATAAAAAAATTTAATACGGGCAGGCCGAGTTTTAATATTTTTATCTGTATCAGGCTTAAATAAAATTTTAGATTCATTTTTCAAGTTGGGCCTAACAAATGAACCTAAAACTTTGGTTGGACACGTCCCATAAACACTTGTACAATGAATGCATTAAGGTGGCAGAGAACTCAGGCACACCAAAGAAGATCCATCAAAACTTTTTAAGGCGCCAAGATGGTAGAGGATAGCTCAACCCTTTGAAGCATCCCAATGGTAGGAATATTTGCTCAACCCTTTGCAGCACCAAGATGATGGAGATTCGCTCAACCTTTCGGAGCATCTAGATGATGAAATATAAACCATGCACCAAATATGATGACGAGCATAGATTCATCCAAAATTGATAAGCATTTAACTTGATGTGCATTTAAAAATAACATATAATAAATAATAAAACATAAGGTTAGATAATAATAGGCATAATGACAAAATTAGCCCCTAACGTTTGGGTGTTTGGTCACTTTGGTCCTTATGATTTTTTTTTTGCTCACTTTGACCTTAATTTTTTTTAGGTCAACTTGATCATTTTTTAACAGTCTTGTTGACGTGACCGTTAAGAGACTAACGGCGCTGACGTGGTAAAATTTTTCCCACATGGACACTGTCACGCATGTAATTGCTAACGTGGCATATAAGACAAAATATGGCATGTCAGCAAAAAAATTAATTATTTTTTAAATATAATTTTTTAAATAATTTTAAATTATTTTTAAATATAAAATTATTAAAATCATAATCATTAAATTTTTTTGGGTTTTTTTGTGCTCTCTTTCCCCCTTCCCCTTCTCTTTTTCCTTCCAAGAAATCAATTCCAATAGGTGTTTCGGCAGCAACTTGCAGCTCTGAGCATATCACCTGTGGCTAAATGGCACAAGCAGTAATCATCCTTAATCATAGGCGACTGTGTGCCCTTTCCAGATCTAAAGGGGCCTGCAATTCATTGAATTTTGTCACTTCAATCACCCCCAAGAAAAAATTAAAGCAAACACTAGAAAAACCAAGAAACGAACCAATGAGAACGAGGTGTTTGTTTAGTTTTGAGGAGCACTTGAAACGGCTAAGAAGTTTATTCATGATATCAACGGAAGCAACATCCTCCAAAGCCACAGCAGAATCCGCCATTTTCTTTCTGAAAAATTATTACTATGAATGTTATACACAACACCAAACTGAAAGACTATATGAAGAGGAAGGAGGTGGGTGGAACCAGTGAAGATGATGTCCTGTTTTTTACAGTCATTGATGATTCCATATTAGAAGAGAAAAAATAGAGTTGGGAGAGTGTCATGTGCTGTTTTAGAGCTATATAATTGAAAATTAACAAAAATGGTAAATTTTGGAGGGGTTTCGAGGAAAAAAAAAAGAGGAAGCATGGGATTATGTAAGAAAAACAAAATTTTTTGGGTGTTTGATTGATGGGAAAATGTGAGAAAATATGGAATTTCTTGTTGTTGAAGAAGAAGATGATGAAATTGAAAATTAAAATTATTTAATAATTTTATTATTTCAAAAAATAATTTTAATAATTTTATATTTTAAAAATAATTTTAATAATTTTAAAATTATTTACTGATGTGGCATATAAGACAAAATAGTGTCATATCAGCAGATGCTTACGTGGACACACCTAGTTGGAAAAAATGCCACGTTAGCGCCGTTAGTCCCTTAACGCACATCAGCAAGACCGTTAAAAAATAATCAATTTGACAAAAAAAAAACAAAGGTTAGGGGCCAAAGTGAGCAAAAAAAATATCATAAGGGCCAAAGTGACCAAACACCCAAACTTTAGGGGTTAATTTTGTCATTATGTCATAATAATAATACATATGTATATATGTATATAGATAACAAGTGGCACCAGTGGTAAAGAGGATGTTGTTCATTCTAAGGGTACCAGGTTCGAGCACCTGTGTTTGCAAGGTGTGTGTGCCTTGTCAAAGGGTTCTACCATGTAATTACACCAGTATATTAAAAAAAAAATTTAAAATAGGGGAAGTAGGGGCGTATTTAGGGGTTTCATTTAAGCTCTTTAAAATTTTTAAAGTTTTAAATTAGTAAAAATAAAATTACATTTTACCTCATAAAAAGGATTAAAACTTGGTTTAATCCTTAAAAATTATAAAAATATAGGCTATTCAAATGCTGAAATTGTATTTTTACTATCGAAAAATTACAATTTAATTTCGGCTCCTCCTAAATAAATTTTCTATCTTTGCTCCTGAATTAAAATAAAATATTTTAATTTAACACGTGTCACTCTAAAAGAGCAATTATAAGGTAATAGTATCATAACAAAAAAATATGGTAATGAAAATAGGAATTACCATAATATTATTATCATATATATGAAATTTTAACTCTTTCATAATAAGTGGTTTCAGTGGAAAAAAAAAATATTGTTCATCCTAATGGTTCTGGGTTCGAGCACCTATGTGTGCAAAATATGAATGGGTTATCAAAGAGTTAAAAAAATATAAACAGATATTACCATATAATCACATCAATATATTAAAAAAATTTGATCCTTGCTAGCAAGTTTTATTTTATGAAATTAGGATTAATGCTTATTTGCACTTTTTGGCTTACATGTTTATTTGTTATTTTATTAGTATTTAAGGTGTTTTATGTGTGTAAGATTAATTCCTTTCTGTAGAAACAAGTTAGTCATAATTAGCATACCAAATTGTTGTTGGATTGGTTCGATATGCTGATCAAATGCAAAATCACATATTAAAAAATAATTCTTGTTTAGTATTTCGAACCAATCTACGATAACATCTTATACTAATTGTGATTACTTTGTTTTAAACTGACATTCAACGGCTCATCACCTTTCTTTAACCGGTGCATCATAAAAAGATGAGAATTAAAATTCCACGGCCCATTTCTGTCCACCCCATCCACATCGACTGCATTGTAAAAATGAAACAAAAAAGTCCATCCTTCAGATCCGTAATGGAAACTCCCCCAATGGGATGCCAAACATTTGCTAACGTAGATCTCATTGCTTAGAAATGAACAACACTTATGTAAATGCACATAAGAGGTTTCATCATCCACTGCCTTAGCACCTAATTGGATGGAATCTTCCTAAAAATCATCTAAAGATAAATTTGCCAAAGACCCCTCCATGGAAAAGATTGAAAAAACACCAGCAACACTAATCACAGTAAGACAAAATACTGCCAATGAGCAGAGGACATGTCACAAAGACAGAGCAAACAAGCGTGTCAAAAAGATAGAGACCCCTATATTCAAAAATTATTAATATGTAAGAAATTAGAACATGGGCGTATCTAGGGGTTCCATTTATACTAATTTAAAAAATTTTAAATTAGTAAAAATAAAATTATACTTTACCTCTTAAAAATGGTAAAAATTTGATTTAATCTTTAAAAATTATAAAAATATAGGCTATTCAAATGCTGAAATTGAATTTTTATTATTGTAAAAATTATAATTTAATTTCGACTCCTCCTAAACAAATTTTCTAGCTTCTCTCCTGAATTAAAATAAAAAATTTTAATTTAAATCATGACACCAATTGAATCAATGAAATTATTAATATACACAAACAATATAAGTGAAATAACTTATGTAACGTGGGAAAAAAAATATTCTAATAAAAATTTGGGTAAAGTGGTAAAAAAAGATTATAAATATTTGCGACTTAGCTTTGAATCTTCATATTTTAATTTTATTGGTTTTTCAAATAAAATAAAAATAAAAATATCTTTGTAATAATATAACTTATTAAAAATATATATGATTATTTTAATAATTTTTTTGTGACACCAACTCAATCATGTACTTAAATGATAATATAAATATAAACTAACAATGTAGGTGAATTTATGTAACAAAATTAAAAAATATTAAAATATACCTTTAATTGAAGTGGTAAGAAAATGTGTTTTAGATGTTTGTAACATGAGTTCAACTTTTATCATTTGTCATTTTTTATTGTTTTTTAAATATGAAAAAAAAAAATACCTTGTAATAATATAACTCATTTAAAATATATAATATTAATTTAATAATTTTCTTGACTAAGTTGATATTGAGTTTATTTGTGACATTATCTCAGGTACATACTTAAATAATAGTAGGTATAAATATATACAAATAATATAAAAGGAACAATTGGTATAATAAAATTAAATTGTATAAAAAACAATGTAGATGGAAAAATGTATTCATTTTACGTATTAAATCATTGAATAATTGTTTTATGATTTGTAAAATAAATACACACTTATTTGCAAAATACAACAATAAAAAAAAATATTAGAAAAACTACATTGGTAATAAAAACTACATTGGTGATAAATGTCTACATTCGAAGCGGTAAAGGCAAATGGAAAAAAGTAGTTGTAGTGCAATTAAAATAACTCTAGTTTTAAATGAGTTTAGATAGACGGTGGATTTATTTACTGTTAATATAAAAATAATGGTGACGGTAATATTAGATACTGTAACAATACTGTAACTTGAGATAAAAAATAAGTTAAACGCATCGCACCGCACCGCATCTCATCGCTCATCCAAACCCACACTGAATTATTGATCCAAATTGGGCATCCAAAGGAGCTTTTAAGCTGATGGATTCGGTCATGGATTTGAAGAAATGATAACCGATCTAATCTATAAGTCAAACCGAGTTAACATAACCTCTCCTATTACTGATGCGCAAGAGAGCAGACTACTATGGATTTGGGCAGTTGGGCAGTCCATGCTTTCAACACTCGTACAGTGTTTTTTTTTTTTTTTTGTAAAATATAAAAGATGGGAGAAAAGAATTCTTCAATGGGTTCAACTACCATGAGCGGCAGTCAACTTGGACTTGGACCAATTGAACAGTGCACTGGGATTTGTCTATGGACTGTGTAGTCCAATCAGCCTGGTAAATCCGTCCTCACTGGATTAGGCTTAAGGTGCAGAAATTTTCATCTTGGACTTGTCCAATCTATCACCAAATCAATTTCAAATAATAAAAATTTAAATCTAATTATAAAATATTTTATTTAGTATTTTAGAAAACCAAATCTTTGCCATCTAAACTAATTATTAAATGTTTTTTTAAAATAAGGGAGTAAATTTTTATTTTACCACTTAATTAAAACATTATAATTTGATCATGAAACTATTTCGGATATGCATATTGAAAATTAACCGATTATTCGGGAAATATATTTTATGGGTAAAGAGATCTTGCGAATAACTGCAAATACCAAAAGACATCTTAGGTTGTTTGAGTTCATAATATATGGTTTAACTAGTAAATCTAACTTCACCTACAAAAGTAGGTGGTGATCGCTAAATTACTTCAAACAATTTAGCTTGTGATCATTCTTCTTATTGTTCTATGCATTACCAATGTTACAACATTTTATATACCACACCTAAACAGACTTGTCAACTGGTAAAGTAAGTCATTGGGTATTTTTTTGGACTTTTTAAAGGAGGATTTGTCTATTCATCTTCATTATTTGGTAAATCAAATTATGCTTACTCAAAAGCATGTTAGCACATGATACACGTGACGTTAATGATGTATTATTGATAAAAGAAGTAATAACAAATTTAACTAGTAAAATATGAGAATGAAACTGAAAGTAGGTTAATTATGATAGGAAGATAATTTTACAATATATAAGCCCGTATAATATGGAGTATCCTCTATATTTTGATCAAACAAACAGAAAAGCAAGGTTAAATGAAAGAAAACTTGATATGAAGTAGTAGTTTAATTAGGCATCAAGTGAGCGTCAACCTCAACTCGAGCAACCCCATCACGGTCCTGAGCTGTTTTAGCCACTTCCACTTCCCCCACCACAAACCCACCCACGTCGCTCTTTTCACCCCTCAAAATCCTCCCCTCTTCTTCCTCATCCACGTAGTTAGGATCCTTCTCATCAATGGCTGCAGGCACCGGCGACAGCTCGTTCTCCATCATGTCATCAGGTCCTTCCCACGTGTACTTCCCTCCACGTCCCGACTTGGGCGGCGGCCGACCAATCCCAATCCCATCAGCCGGATGTCGGTCCATACGTTGCACCCCTTTGTCCTCCAACTTCTTTTCAACGTACTTGATGGTGCCCATGTTCCGAGACGGCACTTCCGCCTTCTCAACCTTCTTTCTGCCCTCTTCGTCTCGACCAACTGCTCGGATCACCACGGGGGCATTCTTCTCTTCCTTTATCTGCTTGGTAGTTTCCATTTTTTCTTCATGTACAGTTTGGATAAGGAAGATTTTTAAGTCTATATAAAGCAAGTGAAAGTAGAGATTGATGCAACTTGGAAAGAAAGAAGTAGGTGCTGTGCTGGAAGGTTGTGCATGCTACTTTGTTATGCTGGATTTTGCTTTTGCGCCACCTATACTCTCAGAGTTTGGACTGTGCCCCCAATACTGCACACGTATATTTTCACTTCAGTGCTACCATTATCTTTATGTTCGTCCATATGATGTACGCGGTCGGAATATATTTTCTATCATTCCATGCATCATCAATCAATTATACAAAATTATTTCTGACAAGCTATAATTAAATATTAACGAGCTGTAATTAAAATTAATTAAAATTTTCATCTTTCTCAACTCTTAATTGATATTCCCAGAATATCATACCCATGTAGCACAGTATTGCATACAGGTCACTATTTAATCATAAATATTAAAACGTAAAATAAAAATAAAAATGTCACCAACACGAAATAATTGAGAATTGATTCGTCTAAATTTAATAAAGTTGAGTGTCAACCCTTGTGTAAATAAACATATGTCTGACCTCCGACAAAAGAGGGAAGAAAAAAGAGTTCCATCTCCCATCTCACATCATTGCAGTAAACCATGCTTCTCCATTGCTTCATCTAATTGTTACAAATGACCATCAAGTAAATAAAATTAGTTTCAATGAGTTCTTCATCACGTCAACCTCCAAGGCTACTCACTGGACACAGAGACGTTAATGTCAGGGGATGGTCGATGGATCGGTGAAGGATCTGGGCCATTCCAGCCAGCTACAATTGAAGCTGCTACAGGATTTGCTAAATGTTTATCAATAATTGTGTTATTATTATCTGCTTCCCCAAGGCTTTGACTTTCCCTTGGAAAGGGGTATGCTGATGTCATACAGTTTTCACCATCAGCTTTTGTTGCCGCGGTAGCTGAAGGAGGAGCAGCTGCAGCGACTGTGGAAGCCGCCGCGATTTGCTCACGGTAATGCTTCCTTTTCTGAACTTTGTAACCATTTGGCATGAAGCTTCCTACCACAATCTAGCAACAGAAAATGGAAACTGTATAATTTAATGGCAATCTACATTATTCTTATCAATTATTTTTCTTCATGCATATGGACGTAGATAAGGTGAATAGAGCTAACTTGAATAGGGCTAGCAGCCACCAAAATACCAGCAAGGCCACCACCAATTACACGACCATCGGGTCCAGCCAGTGAAACACTCAACCCACCAGTTCTACTTTTTCCACCACTGGTGTCACTTACTGTAAATGAACCAGTTAATGACAATATCTCAAACCGGCCCTGCAAAAGTAATAATTTCAAGTGTCAACTTACATTTACGCCGCAAAAAAAAACCAAACTGTCAGTGCCACTGCCATGGAAAATCTAAGGCCTGTCTGGTGCATGCATCCTCTTAGTAGTACAAAATATCGTAGTGTTGAAACAGTAGGGGACAACATATAAAATAAAGAAGAGACGTGGCAGAAAATTCATGCCTCGTATGTTAAAATCCCACCAGAGGAACCAGGTTGTCGAATGGTAACATTAGAGACAGCTCCATTGGCTGATAGAATACAAATCCCACGAGGACCATTCTGCGAAAACGAAAGAATTTTCCCTGCAACATCCTGCAACATCAATAGAAGCAACCTTTCTCATCACGCAAATCCAAGAAATTAATATATATATATATACTTCCCATTTAACATGCTCTCAATGTTTTCTAGGATTGGAAATTACCTCCCCAGTATTGATTGTGACCACATGTGGCGTAAAGTCCCCACCGGCCGTGCTAGCAAACAGCTCACCTGTCCCCGGAATGAATTCATGAAAATTGTATTATAGTCTTAGAGATCTAATATTTGGTAAAGAATTTGAACAAATTTGGAGTCGAGTTAGATGGACCTTAGTTCTCAATACTTTTTTCTTGGTGATCCACAATATTCGAACTCAAAAAATATCAAAATTGTATCACTTAACCCACCAAGCATTAATCTTTTTCTACTATATTTATTTACTTAAATCTTGGGGTTGTCGAAGAAAGCATGAATCAACTACCCACAATGTGTTGGGTGAGAAATAGAGAACAAATACTACTCAAAATGGATAAATCTTTAAGGCTTTTCTGCTTGCTCACATTCATTATTTTATTTTGGTTAAGTAATACTTTTCAATTAGGTTTGGTGAGAATATTATTAGGAGAGTTAACATTAAATTAATTGTATTTGGTAATTTTTAGTCATTTAAACTGTTATGATAAACTATTTTAATATTAGATATATTACTGAAAATGTATACATCACATTCACATTTGAACATTTATATTAGATATATTATTAAAAATATAATTTTTACAATTTAAATAATTAGTAAAAAGAAGCAAGGAGGAGGATGGTGAAGTTGGGATTACCTAGAGAAGCCCTTCCTTTACCTCTCTTGGAAGTGGAGAAATCAGAAGGAGATAAAGTGAAGGCCGGAGTAGAAGATGGATATGGAAATGGGATCCTAAGCTTCCCATCTGCATCATATTTCCTTGGTCTCCCTCTCTTTTTCTTCCCTAAGCTATCCCCACCTGCACCTGCTACAGGAACAATTGCTGTTGCACCATCAAGGCTCATGTTCATCACCAGGCTACTCACTGCTGCAGGTGGTGAGTCTGTGTCCGAGTTGCCTAGTGATCCAGATATCGTGCTCTCCTTTTCTTCCATTTTCTTTTGAGAAAAATAAAATATATATATATGACAATATACCAAAATTTGGGTTCTTCTCAAGAACACAAAGAGTTGGGTGTTTGCTTTGAGAAGCTTTTTTTTTTTTCTTTAAATGAAACAAAACAAAAAAGAAGATGAAGTTTGAAAGTTGAAACAAAGACAGGATCCCTTCAAATGGCGCCAGATATGGAAGGTGGATTACTTTTTTTTTTTTTGGAAAGAAACAGAGAAAATAAAAATGAGATTTTACAAACTTCCCTCCATTGGTGGTGGAGGGAAAGGAAACTGGGAAAACTAAGCTCTTTTGTTTTTTGGGGGGTTGTCTGGACAGCACTCCACAGCCTGAAAACAGGGTCAATTACTATAATAGAATGCCTTTTGTATTCATTTGATCCCCATATTGCCCCTGTAATGTTATCTATATAATTTTACTAAGTGTAAAATAGAAATTAAAAGTGTTATTTACTAAAAAAATTCATTTTCGAATTTATTTATGAAAATAGTTTAAAATAAAAAAATAATTATAGAAATAGATTAATTTTGTAAAAATGCGTTTATGGAAATGTTTTTAGGGGGAATTTCAAAAAAAATTTAAAACTTTTTTTTTTTTAAATTTCCCCTAAAAATATCGTCATGTAAGCACATTTTTGTAAAAACAATCTATTTCAATATTTTTTTTTTGTAACTAATTTTAAAAATGAGGTACATAACTCAATTAAAAAGTTAAAATATGCTGTATATATCTTTTGAAATTTTAGAATTAAAAGGTTAAAAGGAAATTTTCTTTTTCTTTATTTTTTCTTGTGTGACAATTTACTCAAACTTTTAGAAATAGAAAATATTGACAATAGTAGTAATATGTTTTTTTTTACCGATACTTTTAGAAAATGATAAATTATGTAAATAGTCATTCAATTATTAAAAAAAAATTTAGGTATCCAACATAAAAAATTGCAATTTAAGCATCCATATTATATAGTTTGGTCATTTTGATCACTTCTTTTAAAATCACAAACGACAACCTGACGTGGTAATTAAAAATTAGGTATAATAAAAAATATAATCATCAACTTTTACATATTATAATGATATAGTTGTAATTTTAAGAATTAACTCTCAAAATTTATAAATATTCTCAATTTAACCCAAATTCTAAAAAAATTTAAAAAACATATAAAAATAAACAAATATTTTCAATATATATATATATATATATATATATATTTAAAAATGATTGTTGATAAAAAATAATATATAAATTTTAAAAATATTTAAGAATACATAAAATTTAAAATTATCAAGAAATGAAAAGATACAATACAAAGCCTTCCGTAAAATCTAGACCTTGCATAAGGAAACAAAAAAATGACGCAGCACACTCTTCTCTTAAAATTGAAAATTTTACGAATTTTACTGATTTTGAAAGGAGAACCATATTAAATAACATGTAACATCCCAAAAATTAGAGATTAGTAGAATCGGGTTTGTGAATAGAGAGAGAGTGGTCATGCTCTAATTTTTTAGTTTATCTGTGTGTTGTTAGAAAAAAAAAATTGATCTGGTTTAGTGGTTAAGTGTTTTAGATTGTATGCTTGAGGTTTTGTGTTCAATTTCCTTCCCTTGAAAATTTTTATTAATTTTGTCTCAATATTTGGATTAGTATGTATAGGTTATCTTTACTTTTTGTTTGCTCACTAATAAGAATGACTTTATTGGTTTAGTGGTAAAGCTTTAGCTTATCTTTAAGTTTCGAGTTTGAATTTTGTTATGCGTGAAAGTGGTAATTATTTTTGCTCTTCCCCTGCTGTGCCACCCTTGTTGTCACAAAGTGGGTCAAATGAAAACTATAAACCACTAGATAAATATGATAAGTTGGAATATTGTTTAATATTCCTTAAAACTCACTCTCTTTTCTTGTCCTAATTTCCCCTCAGTCTCCACTTTGTTTTGCACTGTTGAATTATGACTCCTATTTCAAATCAAATTTTAAAAATAATATTTCAGTTAAACTCTGTTTATTTGCTTCAATTAAATTTTGTTTAGTTGGAGTCAAATTCTTATTAGTCTAGATTATTTTTTTATTATTTGACTTAAGAATTTAACCTATAAATAGGATCTTTTACAACCTTAGAAAATACACTTATTTTAGACTTACCATCATAGTTTAGAACTCCTAACACTTTTGGAGAATTTAGTGTTTACGTTTTGAGGGTTCTTTATTTTCAGGTTTTTGAGATTTAGTTTTTATCTCCATCTTTTATACTCTTCGTTCTTTGCCATTATAGTAAAATTATATTTGCCCGTAGTTTTTATCCTCTTCGGAGGGGTTTTTCCACGTTAAATTTGTGTGTTCAATTTCTTAATTTTTTCCGTTATTTTAACTTGTTCGTTGCTTAATCGGGTCGATTCCCAACAAGTGGTATCAGAGCTAGTTCGATCTTCGCAGATCGGCCCGTTCAGAGATTGCAACAATAAGGTTCGATATTGAGAAGTTTGATGGTGACACAAATTTTAATTTGTGGCAAGTTCGGATGATGGCAATTTTAGTTCAAACCAGTTTGAAAAAAGTCATTACCGAAAAAAACCCCGATAATCTAGATCAATCAGAATGAGAAGAGCTTGATGAAAAGGTCTTGTCTGCAATCCAGTTGTGTCTCGCGAATAGGGTATTGCAAGAGGTATTGATGGAGAAGACCTCATCTACCTTGTGAAAAAGGCTAGAAACACTTTATGTGACTAAGTCTCTGGCTAACCGTTTAGTGCTGAAACAACGTCTATTTACATTTCGCATGAACGAAGGTGAGCTTCTTAGAGATCACATCAGTCAATTTATTAGTCTTTTGAATGATTTAAATAATGTTGAGGTTCAGATTGACGATGAGGATCAGACTATGCTATTGTTGTGCTCTTTACCCCTTTCATACAAGTCTTTTAGGGAGACCTTGATTTATGGTGAAGATAAACTCTCGTTTGAGGATGTGAAGGGTCATTTGTTGAGCAAAGACAAACTCGACAATGAGTTTGGTTCAGATAACAAGACAGATAAGCAAGCTTCGATTTTGGTAGCATCAAAGAAGCGAGACAAAAGGTATCGCTATTGTAAGAAATTAGGTCACGTCAAAGCAGATTGTTACAAACTGCGAAATAAAGGGTTGCTAAGAGTAACGAGGAAGATTTAGCTAGTGCTAATTTGGCCAATGAAAGTGGTGATGATTTCTTGTTAGTGTTAACGAGCGAAAGCTCTGAGGTTACGTTTGAGTGGATCCTAGATTCAGGATGTTCTTTCCACATGTGTCTCAACAGAGAATGGTTCTCCACATACAGTTCAATTGAAAGTGGAGTTGTGCACATGGGACACGATTCGTTCAGTAATGTTAATTGGTATTGGTACTGTTAAAATTAGGATGCACGATGGTACGCTTAAGACACTATCAGATGTCAAGTATGTACCTGGTTTACGAAAGAATCTCATCTCCTTAAGTATTTTAGACTCAAAAGGTTACAGAATCAACATTGAGTCAAGCAACATTAAGGTATCTCGTGGGGCTCTCGTTTTGTTAAAAGGTAAAAAGATCGACAATCTTTATATTTTGGAAGGTTTTACAATACCGGTGAAATCGGACGTCCCTCGTCCTTTACGGAGTTGAAGTCAACTCATTTGGAGCGGAGGCAACTTGGTCATAGGAGGGAAAGGTGTATGACTGTTTCGTTGAAGAGAGGTTCTCTTTTGAATGCAGGTTTTGAAAAGTTAGGGCACTGTGTTCGTGAAAATCAGACCCGGGTTAGTTTTGATTCGACAGTACACAAGTCGAAGGCTAGAAGACTTCCAGCTCCTAAGCACAGATTCGACTCAGTTAATTCCCTGCATAGTTCAAGATAGGTCCGTGACGGGCTTCGGCAAAGATGGCATTGTGGAAATATGAGTCAAGGTGGAGATTTGTTGAATTATGACTCCTATTTCAAGTCAAATTTGAGAAATAATCTTTCAGTTAAACTCTGTTTATTTGTTTCAATTAAACTCTGTTTATTTGTTTCAATTAAAATCTGTTTAGTTGTTTGAGTCAAATTCTTATTAGTCTAGATTATTTTATTATTATTTGACTTAAGAATTTAGCTTATAAATAGGATTTTTTACAACCTGAGAAAATACACCTATTTTAAACTTACCCATCATAGTTTAGAACTCCTAAAACTTTTGGAGAATTTAGTGTTTACGTTTTGAGGATTCTTTATTTTCGGGTTTTTGGGGTTTAGTTTTTATCTCCATCTTTTGCACTCTTCGTTCTTTACCATTATAGTAAAATTATCTTTGCCCGTGGTTTTTTATTCTCTTAGGAGGGGTTTTTCCACGTTAAATTTGTGTGTTCAATTTTTCAATTTCTTCCGCTATTTTTAACTTTTTCGTTGCTTAATCGAGTCGATTCCCAACATGCACATTGTTTTCTTTTGTTGCTATAACTCCCATCCATCGAATTTTCTTTGTTTTCTGCTCCTTCCCATCTCTTCTTTCTCTCACTTTTTCTTTTGTTTCCATAAGCTCGCAATGAACACTCTGTTGTTTTTTTTCTTTTGTCGCACTATCTTTTGCATCGACAGTGATCGCACTCTATCGCATGCAATCAACAGTCATCGCATCCTATCGCACGCAATCAACAACCATCACAATTTGTCGCTCCCTGTGTGCTACTAGTCGACAATAGCAGCAGCCTTTTGGCGACCTGTGACTAATTCTCTCAACGTTTGCCGCCCCTAGCCATCCTCTACATAGATCAGGTGTGGATCCTAACCTTTTGTAATATGTGTGTCTTATTCATAAGTGAATCGTGTGATTTGATGTGTAACAGTCTATTTTCAGTGGTGTCGAAAACAGTGGTTTTGAGATTACAAACCCGACGGAAAAATTTTTATATTGAGTGATTAAATTAAATAAGTCAATATTAATTTTATATGAAATTTTGAATTGAAGAATTTTAATTATTGAATTAAAAGTTAATATAAGCGGTTTGGTTCAAAAGTCAAGTGATTTTAGAAAACGAGGTATCGGGACCTTGTTTCTGAAATTTATAGTTGTAAATATTTTTATTAAATATTTACAGAGTTTTATTATATGTGAATTGAAGTTTGGTTGGGTAATTTTGATAATTAATTGCTTAATTAAGGAAAAAAGAGTAAATTGTAAAAGAGGTAAAAGTTAATTGTTATAGATTAAAAATAGTAAAAGGGCCAAAATGGTAAATAAACCATGGTAAAAAAGTCCAAGCGGTGGTGGATATGATTGATTCCATTAACTTTTGGGTTATTTTTTCATTTAGTCCTAATTAGTTTAGGACTAAATTAAAAACAAGTTTGTATAATCGAAATTTAATATAATTAAAGAACCGGTTATGAAATTGGACCCTCTTTAAATAACCTAATAATAGAAATGATATGAAATTCTTTAAATTTTGATAAATTGCAATTAAATCCTAATAAAATGAGAATTTACTAATTAGTTTAATTTAATGTGATCGGGAATGGTGGTTTTGAGGCCACAACTTCAATGTGTAAGACCATAAATATTAATTCATTAGTATTGAATTAAAATTTGGTTATGAAATTTTACTGTTTAGATAGTTAATTAAGCAAAAAGAACTAAATCGTAAAAGCTACAAAATGTAGAAATCATTGATTAAATATGTTAAATTGTAAAGGGATAGCCTAAAAAAGCCCTTAAAAGGTAATTATACCCGTAAGAGGTGTAATGGACGGTTTTGGGCACTTATTAAGCCAAATTGAAAGTGAAATTTAAAGGATAAAATTGTAATTCCTTTAAAAAGTTATATTACATTAAAACAAAGATGAAATAAAATTTTATTCTTCTTCCTTTCTTCATAGCCAAACCCTAGAAGGTTGAGAGAAAACATTTGGCCAACTTTGGCTTGGAGATTAGGTGAGCAAACCTCGTTCGTTTTTGGTAATTTTTATGTTTTTAAGTTCGTATTAGCTTGATCTAACTAACCGAATGACTAATTTGTGATTTTTTCAAATTTTATAAATTTTTCCATTGATAAATAAGCTTGTTATTGAAAGTTTATGTAAGATTTATAAGCTTGGTTGTTAGATTTGATTATTTTGTAAAGTAGTTTTTGATGATTTTAATGTTTAAAGATTAAAATGTTAAAGTGATAAATTTGCAAGGACTTAAGGTGAAATAATTGAAAAAGTGGGCTGTATTGACTTACTATAGTATTCGGCTGAACTTTATTTTGTTTAAAAATTGTTAAATTTGCAAGTTTGAGCTAAAGGACTAAATTGAATAAAAGCGAAAAGTTAAGGACAATTTTGTAAAAATAAAAAAATGCTTAATTGCATCAAATGATTAAAAATTCATGTTGATTTAAATAATTTAATGAAATTATTGTAATAGATCAAGATCGTGTCTCAATCGTGGAAAAAAGGAAAATTACGAATTTGCCCTCTAGAGTTCACTCTAACTGCAATTTCGTCCGGTAAGTTCGTAATTTTAAATTATTATTAGTAACTACTTATAACTGCCTTTCTAATGATTGTTGAAAATGAGAAACAACGATTGGAAACGTGAAAGATAGAAACGACGAGATGAGAATTTCTCGGCCTTGTTCCAAAGATGGAAAATGAACTGATGGCTGAGATCCCTGCATTTGTTGCGGATTCTCTATAGCAACATGAGTCACCGTAAGGTGAATAGAATCTAAGAAAGGATTACAGGCTCTACGATGGCTGAGATTTATGCTTGTTTGCATATTCTCGTCAGCTTAGTGTGAGCAGCATCGTAAGGAACGAATATACCGTATCGTTGGCTAAGACTAGCATTGTATACCGGTAATAGGCATGACCTTTGGGTCAACAGGGAATAAAATGAGAATCATGGCCTTTGGGTCAACATAGAGTAAGCATGACCTTTGGGTTAACAGGGAGTAAATCGGACATCGATCACCGAAGTACAATTCGGTAAATTGATAAACCTTACGAACTTATTAAGATATGAAAGCTTACCAGTGAATTGTTGCTATTTTGTAGATTCTATTTTGTTGCTTGAAGATTGGATCACCTCGAAGAAATCACACTATCTCGGGAGCTTGTTCGGTAGTATTTACTTCACTTGGTTATATGGCATGTACTAGGATGATATTACCCTTGAAATGCTTGATTTTGGATTGTTGGTTTCTTTGTTGAACTAAACTTGCTAGCTTGCTTGATGTTGTAATTAAGCAAATATGTTTGTTAATGAATTGACATGTGAATTTAAGAATCCTTGTGATGATTGGTTTTTATGATATATGATGAAACAACTATTGTCATGTATAGATTTTGCAGGATGAGAATTTTAATAAGAGTATTGTGTTGAATTATGGTTGATAAACTTGAGGACTTGTGTGAATAATCGAATTCTGTATACTTGTTTCGGTAGAATTCTTGCATGTATCGGTAGAAGTACAAAGTAGAGGAGAGGTTGGTTACTGACTTACATTATATCGATAGTAACATACGAAGTATCGGTAGTTCTTTTCATATTAGTATCGGTAGTTTAAATACTTGTATCGGTAGAAGTTGTAGGGAAAAACTTCTTAGCTCTCCGGAGTTTTTAGTATCAGTAGAAGCATGACATGTTTCGGTAGAAGTCATACTTGTATCAGTAGTATTGTCTCAAGTATCGATAGAAGTCTACACTATTCTTGAACTATTTATTGACTTGATAACTACCGATACTTGTCCAACAAGTATTGGTGGAAGTATCCAAAAATCATGAAATTGACGTTTTTCCCCTTATTAAGTTATAATTATATTTAATTGATTTGTATGTAAAAAAAACTCAAAAAGTTTTGTGAACCCTTAAGACCTTAAATTGGCGACGGCTACGGGTTTTGGGTGTTACATGTTGGTAAACAGATGCATGTGTAAATAAATCTTGTTGAGTTGTATATGTGTGAATCCTAACCATATGTGATCTGTGAGTGTATGATAACAATCAAATGATGTTGTGTTTTAATTGATATCGTTCGATTGTGACCTGTGTGCTCATGGTAACTCCATGATGTGTCGTTGGGAACACCAAATATAACCTACTCAGAAAATTAAAGTAAATAATAGTAAAAGGGAAGTAGGGTCTAATCCTCAAGGATTGGAGAGTCGTAAAATGTCTTGTTTGTCGAGATCGTGAGCAAAATCGTGCTCAAGAAAAGTGTCGCAATCTGAGGAAAAATAGAAGAAACAGAATTAAAAATAAAAGAATGTATAATTAAAAGAAATAGAAAATAAGGAAGTTGAAGTAAAAAATAAATAACATAAAATAAATAAGTTGAAAGAAGAAGAGTTTATCAATATTCAAAGATCCAGCCTCCGATTATCTTGATTCTTTCTTGGTTCAATCATAGACTTTAGATGGTTCTTTTCGTTCCCGAATAAGCCAGTTATAGTGGAAGAGGACGCCTACAACCACTAGCTCCGGATATAGTTTTTAAAGGAACCTGACTCTAGCCAACTGTCGCTCCAATGGGACTGTCTTACACTAGATCATCTTTTCCCAACGACGAATGCCACGCCATTTTGTCTCTTTTGGCTCGATAACCTCTGACGCAGTAAGTTAACGAATCGACTGTGCAACCTTCTCAAAACACAAAAAGTGGCCGTCTTTGCACAAGATGAAAAGATTACTTTTGTAGAGATTTTAGACGGAAGCGTCAATCCCGTATTACAGAGAATTGATGAATACTTGGGTTGAAAAGAATTAAGCGCGGATTCTAAACCTCATGAACCTTGGAGGAATATTTGATAACCTTTGGCTAGAAGGGTTTTTTAGTTACTCATGATTTTTGGGGAAGAACACAAAATAAAAAGAATAGAGTTTTTTATTGAACTAGGATTTTGGGAGATGGAGGATTTTTTTAATGAATGATGAATAAATAATTCAATCACTTCACCCCCTATTTATAGTACATAATATTTCTAGTTGATCCAATCTAAATTCTAAAAGATAATTAGAATTATATCTAACATTTAATTCCCCTAATTTGATCCAATTTAAACTCTAAAAGATAAATACAAAAACATAAATTAAATACAAATTTAAATAATAAATAATATCTTAAATATTAAATCCTAATATAAAATATATTTTAAAAAATAAAATAAAATAAAACCAAGTCTTTTTATTCTATAAACTCACTCTTTTAACATTCCATCTTCACACAACTTCAAATTCTCCTCCAAAACCATGCTTTTTTTCTCCAATTTATCTTCTATCACCACTTGAGTCCCTACAAAATAAAAAGACAAAAAATAGCCCAATTTAATAGGATCATACTCTAAAAATATATATATTTAATATCCAAAAGTATGTCATATTTAAGCATTATCACTCCAAAAGACATACTATAAACGTGGGAGATAATAACATTTCCTAGTGGAAGGGCATGTCTACTCGATAGGAAAATAGAATCTCCTCCCTAACTTAAACTCTACGAGGATGAACTTGCTATAGTCCACTTTCATCGTCACCTTCTCACTATAAAACATGTTATCTATCAAGGGAGAAGTCATTTGAGGAGCAAACTCAAATAGCCCAAGATGTTTCTCTTTATTCAATTCTTGCAAGAAACATGTATACTGAAACAACCTACCAAAAGGATATATGCCTCTATTGAGAAACATGATAAAAAAATCCTGACCAACAACCATCAGGAATGACCTGTTAGCTACCTTGGTGCCCCATTAAAGTCATAAAGGACATCTAGAGTCGGAGCCAAACACCTCGCTAAGGTGATGCGACCCCTCTAGAATACTAGATTCTTACTTGTGATGTTTCACAAGTAACCCATAATACATTAACAAATTCTTCCATTGGGTTGTGGAACACTAGTAGCTAAGATTACCAGTGGGCTCATCACTCTCGCTTTAACACTTTTTATGGTAATTTCTTGGTCCTTCATCGCCTCTCTTGGGGAAGCATGACCAATATGACCATCACCTTTACTCTAAGTCTTCCCAGACTGTCCATCTCCCCTGTCCGTTTTTTCTAAAAAAACGTTAAAAATAACCTTGACAATAGCAAAAGAAAAAGCACAAAACAAATCAAAGAAAAGAAACTCCTAGAATGCAAAAATAGTTGCAAAAATCAACCAATGCCAGAAAATGATAAAAATTATTGCAGAAATTTCAAAAACAAATTAGGCAAAATAACCCCAAATAAGAAACCTTAGATGATATGTAGACCTATCGCCTAAAACAGTGTGTTTTAGGAACAAGCAACATCCAATGACGACTCACCACCTATTGGAAAAAGTTTTTGTTTATCATTATCATACGATTCCCTAGAAACACAGTCCTCATAATACATTTATGATAGAATCTTAAGAGTTTTTTACATAACATTTCATTGCCAAATAATGCCACAATCCACAAAAAGGTAGTTAAATGAAAAAGGGATAGTAGAACAAGGCATCTCGAGAAGGGCCACTTTATAACCCCATTCTCAACTTTAATCGAGAGAGATATTGTTAAATCCTCATCTGTGCAAAGACACGTGGCAAGTTGGAGGGGCACTTAGGCAGCTAGCCAACTGACAATGAAATGAAAGTTATCCATAAGTCCCACCTTCCAACGCAACAACTTGGAAAAGCACAAGCCATCTGATACCTCTCGTTGGGAATGTGATGTCGTTAGTTTCCAAACACCACATAGGTCCAACTACTTTATACCATCAAGGTAAAATGAATGAAAATATTTGTCACATCAAAGGCATCCTCATTTTATCGAAGACATCCTCCCCACGCATTCCATAAAGATGGATAGATGGCAAGTCCAACATATTAACATCATTTTACATGAGATCCTTGCCTATAAGTACCTCCAAGAACGATATACCAAGCTAACATTTCGTCATCTCACCTCTAGCTCATAGCTTTAGCACTTTCTTCATCATCACTCTCCACTACCTATGACTCTCTACCCCGAGTGAATCGGTCTCGGTGACATCTACCACTCTCTCCACTTTCCCTCTTCCTTGTTGTATCAAAGTATCAACAGAGGTAATAAAGTACACATGATATAATTAAAATGTAAATATTATATTAACATAAAGTTTTGGTTTAGTGATAACATTAATATTTCATTGATGTAAATAGCACGAGTTCAAATCTCGCTATATGCAATTTTTTATTGACTTTTAAAAATTTAAAAAGACTAAAGTACTATCGAATAATCTAACTTATTTTAATTATGAAAAGATATTTTCATCAAAAAAATTCACATAAAAAATAAAAATAATAAAATAAACACATTAATGTTTTTGATTGGTTAAAGAGCTTACTCGATACAATTTCATGACTTGAGTACCCAATTGAATCAGAAAAAGGGAAAAATACTTCATTGATTTTTTTTTGGAAAAGTTTGAGTTTTTGAAGCGTTAAGCCTAAAAATATTTTTTTTCTCCATGTTAAATTTTTATCCAACGCTAAAGTGTAAAGTAAAAAGTTATTTATTAGTTATAGTTAAAGCTTAATTTAGCCCTCGAAGTTGTACTTCATTATCATTTTGGTACATATTTTGTGTTAGTTTAATATAAAAACTTTCAAAATGTTATAATTGTTGCTTAAAGGCCTAATTTTGTTAAGAAAAAAAAATTACCGTGATACATTGAGATTGTGTCACATCACTTTTTTTTTTTTTTAAATAAAACCAAAGAACAAAAAGAAAATTTCAAAGAAAATTCAAAATAATCTAAAAAATTAAAACTTACGAGGAATTCCAAAAACTATAAAAAAGAATATGTTTTTTTCCCTAAATACTTAAAATTCAAAAAGAGAGTAAAAATTCCAAAAATGTAAAAGAAATATAAAAAATTAAATTAGTTTTCAAACATATGAAACATGACATAGTTCTAGATTCATAGAACACTTATAGTGCCTTGAAGGCTAAAATTATAATAATATTTAAAAAATTAAACTAAAAAAATGAAATTTTATGAAAAAAATAGAAAAAATCCCAGGTTAGTAAAGTATGTTTATGTATTTAAAAAAAAAAGTAAAGTATGTTTTTATAATTTCTAGAAATTTTATGTTTAAAAAAACAAATTTAAAAAAAATGAGATTTTTTTTCTATTTCTATTATATGTTTGATTTTGCAAAAAGTTGTGCGACCTACATGCTAGAAGCACCAAATCAACTTTCTATAACTTCATTAATGACTAAATATAATAACTTTTTAATCGTGTATACATACTTTGCACATATAGGTATTCGAATTCGAATCTCTTAAGATGAATATCATTCTCTTTACCACTAGAATCATTCGTTGGATTCTTATTTTTTTTTAATTATAAAGGGATGATAAAACTTTAATAATAATACTATTGACATGACTTGAATATATATATATTTTAAAATTTGATCCTTGCTAGCAAGTTTTATTCTATAAAATTAGGATTAATGCTTATTTGCACTTTTTGGCTTACATGTTTATTTGCTATTTTATTAGTATTTAAGGTATTTTATGTGTGTAAGATTAATTCCTTTCTGTAGAAACAAGTTAGTCATAATTAGCATACCAAATTGTTGTTGGATTGGTTCGATATGCTGATCAAAGGCGAAATCACATATTAAAAAATAATTCTTGTTTAGTATTTCGAACCAATCCAATAATGATTTAGTATGTTTTTTAATTTTGTTTTATTTTACGAAAACATCTTATGCTAATTATGATTACTTTGTTTTTATATCGATATAAAAAAAAAAGTTCTTGAATGGTATTTAGGATTTTTACTGAATGTAATTGTAACTTGGCTATCACAATGCACTAACAATCGTGATGCATATTTATCAAATGTGCAGCTGGACACATTTTTCATCAAAATCAACTTATTTTTTAAAACGTGTCAAGAAAATTCATTCAGTTTGATGCGTTTTTTAGAAAATTCATTCAATTAAATAATTTTTTTTTAAATCGATCTATTTTTTTAGTTAATTTTAAAAAGGATCTAAAATCCTAAATAAATATCTAAATAGGCCTTGAAATTACTATATCACATAATACTCTATATAATATTTTAGATTGGCTAAAAAATAAAATGGTCACTTAAGGAAATTTATCCAGAAAAGGAAAGAAACTAAAACAAGGCAGAAAAATCCAAGTCGAACGCTGCAAAAGCGAACAGTGACATAAAATAAAAGCTGTCGGTAAGACCGTTGACGGTCTTTACTCTTTACAAGATAATTCAAGTAGTAATTAAAAGAGCTACGATCCCCTGCTCCAAACTTATATCAGTTCAGGTGATTTAATCAATGAGTTCTATGCAACGGCCATGATTTTCTCGTCTTTATGAGATCACCTGAAGGAACCCCATCTAAACCCACATCAGATTTGTTTATGTATTTCTTAAAAAAAAAAAGTTAAAACAGTTTATATATAATATATTGAAAAACACACTTAAAAAAGTGACTGTATAATATAAATTATTAATATGATAAAATTATTTTAAAAAGTAAATTTGGTGGAATTTCTATTAACAGTCACTTTTTTATAATATTAATGATAGTTTTATTTTTTTTTAAAGTTAAATGATTGAAATAAAATTAAGATAATTATTTTATCAACTATCCCAAAATTAAATAACTGTTGGTATAATTTACTCAAAAAAACTAAGTGAAATTAAAGAGGTGACATAAATTGAGTTGATGGCCAACCAATCTCAAAATCCAAGTGTATCAAATTAGATGTGCTCTGGGTAAGGTTCCACACAAGGCAGGTTTAGATAAAGTAAATTTAAGGGTTAATATAATTTTTAACCCTCAACTTCACAATTAAGCTTATTTTGGTTTTTTTTTTTAAGTATTTGAATTTGACAATTAGATTTATTTTGGTATTTGAATTTGAATTTCGTCAAGATTTATTGATGTGATTAGTGTTACTAAAACATGATTGGTTTGATTAATATAACAATCCAAACTAAGAAATTGAATCGATTGAATCATAAACCGCTTGAAATTGATAAAAATTAAATTTTGAGACAAAAATCTTGGACATGTTGAATTGGTTTGATGAATTTTTAATTCTTTTATATTTTTATTAATTTTTAATTATTTATTTAATTATTTTTGACCTAGCGCTTAAACCGATTGAATAAAGCATCAGTGGTCTGATTTGTTTAACCACTCATCTAGTTATTAAAACATTGGATGTGACATTCTAAAATATTAAATGGATATGACACTTTGAAATTGTGTCACATTATCACTTGAAATTATGTAAATTTTTAAACTTTTATGTGATGATCATTGAGTAACTCGCTCGACCAGATAAGCCCGACCCAACTAAGCTTAAACAAGTATTTTTTGCACTTTGGGCCGGCTCAATTTCAATTTAAATAATAAAAAATATTTTAAATTTAATTATTGTACTATATAAAATAACAATTAAAGATATATTTTTAATATTTTATTATTTTTTGAATAGTAAAATGAGCTTTTTGAACGGATTGGATTAGTTCAAAAACGAGCCTAAGTTTGAAAATTTTTTTTTGGACCAAATTTCGATCCAACTGATAAACAGTTCTAATTACGACTAATTGAAGATCTCTTAAAAAGGGAATGATGGGCTTAAGTAGAGTATATTTCGGGAGGAGAATGGAGTAGTTAATATATCGGCAAAGATTCCAACGACTTTAACTTCAAAACATAAAAAATTGTTTGAATTAGTATTTATTTTAAAAAATTTCTTATTTATTTAAATTTAATTATTAAAATATGTAAATATTATTAAAATATATATTTAAAAATTTAAAATTGAAATCAAATAATGTCAAATCCAATTAAAAAATAACCTATTCTTTTAAGTGTAATTATAATTCGATATAAATTATTCTTAAAAAAATGAACAATTAATCAAAAAACCTGTTCAATTTTTTTTTTTTTTAAAAGGAAGGGAATGGATATCCCTGCATGTTTCATTCTTTTTGAAACAGATGTACATTAAAGATTGTGTGTGGAAACAGGATCTTTTCTTCTTTTGGAGACCCAATATCCCTGCTTCCTGTTTCTAAGCATTGCAATTTTCCCCCTTAAAATTACAATCTCCATTCTCTTTCTTTTTTACTTAAAAAAAAATTAATTATTTAACCTCGTACGTTGATCTGATGATTAAGAGTGTTTATTATCTCGAGTGTTATCTGGATTCAAATTATGTCCATCACATTATTGTTAAGACTTTATCCTCCTCTTGTAATTCACCAAAAAAAATTAATTATCAAAAATATTTTTTACGCTTAATAGTTCATTTTGGGCCATCGCAATTTTATTAGACTTATGAGTTAGACATTTAGTTTTAGGGTATTTATTGATTTAGGATGGACGATGCATTTACTTGTAATTAATGTAAAAATAATAATGACATTAAAATTAAATACTGTAACAATACTATAACGTGAGGCAACAAATAAATTAAACGCACTGCATCTTACCATCCATTCAAAGCAACCTTCAATTTCAAATAATTAGTGATTAGAACCACATAAATTTGAGATAAATTTTACCAAATCTAAGAGGAATTTGGATTCCATGTGTATAAGTATGTATCACTTGAAGATCTATTATATATATATATATATTCAGCATACATAGTTAAATATTTAAAAATAAAAATAACCAATATTCATTAGAAAAATAATAGTAGTCACCATAGATAAAGATTACCCCATGAGACAGTATCTTTCCTTAAGCTTTAATTCAGGTCATGATTGAGAGTTTCTTACCCGGCGGCATGCGATTGAAAAGCTTGGGCCCCACTCTATGTAATATTTGAATCAAAATTTCGTTCATTTGTTGCAATCATTATCATCCTTATATAAATATTTTATATATTTTTAGTAGAATTTTTAAATTTTACGAGTACGATCGAGTGATGATAAAAATTTAAAACTTTTTTTAATTTTATTTGTGAAGTTTAAAAAATTATACTGTTAATGTATTGTTAATGTCGTATTTCCTTCTATGTACTACACATTAATTACAATATTTAATCTAGTATCTTTTTTTAATAAATAGCCCTTTTAGTTTGTCTTGATAAGACGATTCCTATTTGTTAAATAACCCAAAAATTGTGCATGTTTGAGTATACATTAAGCTTCCAACAACTGGTGCGTAGGAGATTTTCTTCATATGTTCCCTTTCTAAGTCATTCCTTGGGCACTGTTTATTACTTAATTTGTCACCCTTTTGAATAGATGCAACATTAGTTGAACACAATTGCATGTTAAATTTCTCTAGAACACGATTAATATACCCTTTCTAAGACAAACCCAACAATCCTCAAGATTGATCCCTAAAAATCTCGATGACAATGGCATAGTTTGCCACACCCATATCAACCATCTGAATGTTCTTTGCCATATATTCCTTGGTTTCATGTAATAAACTAAGATTACTACTAGCTAGCAAAGGATATCTTGTTAGACATTATAGATATTTTGTTGTACAGCATATCTCTTAATATTCAACAAGTTCTTCTGTTAATCAAATGATAGCGTGGAATAAAGAAGAACAAACTAATTAAATACTGAGAGAAAGTAAAACAATTCACAAAATTGAATGATTCTAAAGTGCAATCTTACATGGTATTTATAGGAGTTTTACTAGTTAAAAATAGAAAAGGTAAGTGTATTGAATTAATTCGAAATAGTTCGATAAATCTCAACTTAACTAAAAATAACTTCAATCGGTTATGTAACTTTTAACTTGGCTAAATATAGATGTTAGTAGGTAAAGAAGTTTAGTTATCTTTAAAAAAGATATCTAACAGAAAATGCCTCAAATGTACACTACACTACATTTTTTAGCCTAATGCACGAGCCCACCTTCTTAACTTGATTCGTATTAATCCAATGAAATATAATAACTTATAAACAAAGATCTCGATACCTTTCTTTAAAAATGCATGATTTAATTCTTTTGAAAGATATAAAATTTTCAACATTTATATAGTAAATAACTCTCTTTACACCAAACCTCCCATATTTGTTTTCTTTAGCTTGGGATTTTTCGTTTCTCACTATATTCTTTAATCAGGTTAATCTAAATATTAAATAAAAAAATATAAAAAGAGACGGATTCCCCTAGTGTTGAGCACATGGGGTTATCTTTTAACACTTCACTGTGAATAATATTAAAATAAATAAATTTGATTCTCCAATACAATGAGATCGTTAAAAGACCCAAAAATGTAACTCCAAAGATATTCAAGAGTCGCAACGAAGAAAACGATGATCTAGAATATTATTTAAAGCTAATCTCAAGTAACCTATGGCTTCAATTATGATTTTAGGGTTATTTCCCCTTTTTATAAGGAGAATTACAGTCTAAGATTAATGAAAATATTACAAAATTGAATTCATATATAGAAATATTAACAGATCAATTGAGTTAAACGAAATTGGGGTTAAATTATAGTATTCTTTGGGTCACTTGGGTTATTTTACTTCAAAAGTAAATATACATATATGGGTTGATTTTTATTTTTATTTATAAACCATCCTTTTTATCATTTGTGCCAATAGTTTTTTATCTAATGAAAAAAATATTATTTTATATGAATCTTGTGTGTTGGTCGGATAATAAAGAGTGTTTATTATTTTAGATATGGTTTACAAGTCACGTCAGTCGCATTATTGTAAGGATTTTGTCCTCCCCTTATAATTCACCAAAAAAATTATATTATATGATACTTAACTTTATCTGCAATCAGAATAAGTGTAATCCTTTTAAAACAATGAGTAGAAACAAAGATGGTCTCAAAATTAGTATTAAGTAATTCTAACAGTTTACCATTAATTTCACTTGTGTTTTACTCGATCAACGTCATAGTCAAAATTATTTAGGAATTTTTAAGTTCAATCTTAAAAATTTTATCAAAACGATTGTAATTTTTTATAATATATATATATATATATATATATGGGTAGTGACGAAGATGGTCTAAGAATTGGTATTAAGTAATTCAAGTCATTTGCTGTTAATTTCATTTGTGTTTCAGTCATCATTGTTGAACTTTTGATGAATTTTTGGAGGGTATAATCGAAATTTTGAAGGAACATTGGGGTTAATTTAGAGGTTACCCCTAATTTTTACTAGCCTCAATTGTAAGTTTACATGATTTGAATTTGTCTAAGAATCTAGTAATAATAAATTAAAAATTCTCTCTTTGGGACCCCAAAATGATTACTACGAGTTTTTTTTTTGAGATCTCAAGAAGAGAAAGAAAATAAATTAAATTATATTGACAGTGACCCAATTACTAATAAATTTTATTTTAGTCATCAAACTATGAAAAATTATAAAATAATTATTCAATTATTAATAAATTTAGTTTTTGGTCATCTAACTATGAAAATTATAAAATAATCATTCAACTATTCAATTATATCTATTTTGGTCACCCAATTATTATAGATTTTTGGTGTTTCTATTTTTATGTTAGCCAGCTCGTGATAAAAGAAGACAAAAATGAATAATTGGGTGATCATTTTATAACTTTTCATAATTAGGTGATCAAAAAAATTATTAATAATTGAGTGACCAATAATTTTTTTAATAATTAAGTGATTACAAATATAATTTATCCAAAAAAATAAGGGGGCCATTAATCTTTAGTACTTTAATTTGAATTCTCATTCCTCAACAAAAGTATATTATATATAATAATTGAATAAGCATGAAATAAAAGCTGAAAAAGGTTATAATTAAAGTTAAAAAAATGCAAAGAATCTAATCCCTTTTCAGCTCACTCCATGAACATATGATAGAAGAAAATTCCACAACCTTAATTAATAAATTTAGGTTAATTTAATTTAATTAATTACAATTTTATTTTATTTTTTCAAAATATAGGAATTGTTAATCTTATTATTAATAAAAGAATCTTTTATTAATTTATTGTATATATATTTAATTCATTGCATATATAATTTTTATGTGAATATTTTAGAGCCAAAGTTTTGAATTTTATTCAATTAGACTTAATTATGATATTTGGTAAAATTAAAATTAAAAATAGAAAAATTAAATTTTTAATTTTGTAAAATAAAAGAATGAAAATTTTGATTAGGGCAATAAATTTGAATTATTATTTAGATTAATGTCTGTTGAACTACCATTTTCTTCCTTTTTGGGCAGCCTATTTATGACTTTTTTTTCTCCCTTTCCCTATAATAATTGTCTTATTTTATTTATTGATAAAGATATCTACAGCATCTATTTCACTTATTACTTAATTAAAAATATAGATTAGCTCAGTAGGCAAGCAAAGCTTTCATACTACTAACTTTTAATGTGAAATGTAAATATATAGATTTGAAAATATATTATTATAAAATAAAATTGTTAGCGTTGACAGGAAATTAAATTGATTATAAATAAAAATAGTAATCATTGCATTGTGGAAGAATTATTGTTTTAGAAAACAAATTTGGTTTGATCGGTGTAATCGTGTAGTAGATGTTGTCCTTCAAGGTTAACACGATACTTCAATATTCGTACATTTGAATAAAGAAGGTGGAACACAATTGACATTGCTCTTCTCGATGGGAATGGAAACCAAAAAACAAAAAAAGTTGGTCAGAAATCTAATCGGAAAATAAACTGAAAAAAAAACTGACGAAATCACATTAAGTTCAATTCTCAAGAAAGATCGAAAAAATCACAGACGGTCCCGCTTAAAACTCAATCTCCTAGACAAAATTTCTCTCTCGTATAATTTCGCAGAACACCAGAATTTAGAGAGCAGAAAGATGAGAGTTGTTTTTCTCTTGATTTTTTTTTTTTGTATTCTGTATAAAATAAGGAGAATGACCTTATATTCATATAATTTTTTGAAAGGTAAAATGGTAAAATAGTAAAGGATTTTCATCAATCGAAAATATTTTCTGCAACAATCAGAAGATTATGTTCCATCTTTTTTATTCAGCTGTACGAATATTAAAGTATTGTGTTAATTTTGAGAGACACCGTCCACTAATAATTGCACCGATAATAACGAATTTACTTCTAAACTAATGGTTCTTCCCCGACATAATAACTGTTATTTTATTTACATTTAATTTAATTTCTTGATAGTACTAATAATTTTATTTTGCAGTGATATATTTTCAACGTTAATAAATTAAATCGATTACCTTAAGGAAATAATGCTTTATAATAGATAAAACTTGAAAGTTTTTTTAAAAAAGAAACTTGGGAACATGGGGGGATACGAATTCCCATATGTAATTTTTAATATTTTTAGTTATTAAATCATGATTCATTGGGAAACATGATTAGCAATTAATATGCAGGACGCACTATCCACGTAACTATTCAAATTGAGTTTTTTTCCTGTAAAAGAGACGTAATTTGAGGACAAAGTTATAAAGATATGGATTGCATTATTCAAAAAAGTTATAATTTATTATTAAATTATTCAAAAGTTTTTATTTAAATTACTGGAATGTTATATAATTTTTTTTATTTGTACTTTTTACACGAATAAAAATATTTTTTTTCATTCTTTTTTACAGTTTAGTTTTTTTATGAAATATTTTTGGATGTAATGAATCTGCGAATCAAAATTTAAACAATTTTTTTTTTCTGATCTTCGATATTGACCATCAGATTGACTTGGATCTAGGATATGTTATTCTACTTGTTGATGGGTACAGATTCATCGTACCGATCATTAAATCGTCACTTGGAACTTGTTGACGTAACTTTAAAAAAAAAACTTAACAATAGAGTGACTTATATAAAAACTTTTGAATAGTTAAGTGACTCAAATGAAAATTTTCAAATAGTTCAGTCACCAAATTGTAACTTTTTTTAGTTAAGTGAGCGAAATGAAAATTTACCAATAGTTTAGTGACTAATGGTATAATTTGCCCTTAATTTATTTGTTGGTAGCAATTTTCTTGTACCTGCGAGAAATCCTATTAATTTCTTATTTCTTTTTCATTGGGTGTATAACTCATCTAACCATTATTTTGGCAATTTTTGGAAAAAGTTTGAACAAATAAATTAAAAGAGAGAAGGCAAGAAAGGAAGGAAGAAAGAAAAGAGTAATTGCTTAGAGAGGGAAAGTTCTATGGAGGAGCCTGTTTTCCATTATTGTAATACCTTCGGGTTTTAGGAGTATACCTTAAGCTTTTTTATATGATATGTTACTTTTCATTAATAAGATAAGCTAAGTAAATTCTATGCACGTAAATACGTATCTTATTCTATCTTGTTTACGTGTTTATATGGTTTCGATCCCATGTAACTTCGTAGTTAGGAACCTCACGATACAAGGTCTTGTTTGATTCGCTATTCTGCGAACTCATCCTGCGAGCTCGGCTCTTGAGTTAGACCTATGAGCTTCTTAAGATCCAATCCAGACCCACATCTAAGATGGATTTGGGCCAATTATGAGAATCATGCTAACAAGTTCAGAAGTTATTGTTTTTTTTTGGAATGGTTAAATTTTTTATGGGTTGGATCATGTCAAGTAAATTAGTTGGATATGATATATTTTATCCAAGACTTTAGCAACTTAAAAGATAATTTGTAATGATATCATGATTTAAATAAATTTTAAATGTGAAACAATTTTTAGTAAAAAGGACTAAAATGAACTTAATATAAATATTTTGGGTAAAGTTTGATTTTTATTCCTTATGGAAATCTAAACAACTTTTCAGACTCCCATGTGATGCAATATTACTATAAAATTCACCTAAACCTAAGGCGAAGCCTCATAAAATGAGGCAATGATGAAATCATATGCATTTGGATAGAGCAGCAGCAAAAGATGGCTTATTCCAAAGATAAAATCATTCTAATTACCACCTCCTCCTTCTACCAGTATTTTTTAGAAATGTAAAATTTGGGTTGGAATCTATCGAGTATTTTTCTGTTGTTTTTCATTGAAAGAGACACTCGAATATTTATACATATTATAAGTATTTATGACTTAATTTTATTGTTTATGATTTGATTGCACTATTCATAAGATTGACATTCTGGGCAGGTCTCGAGTATGTTGGACACGTATATTACTCTAGGTCTCCTGTTAGATCTCATGGCCCTCTCATGTGAGCTCCTTGGGTATGAGCAAGCCGATGCCGCAAGCTCCCTCGACTGTTGAGATCGTGAACTCCCCTCAGCACGAGCGAACTGATGCCGCAAGCTCCCCCTGCTGACCTCTCGTTATAAATCTCGCACACATCCCTCTAGCAGAGTCCATCCGAATCATGAGTAGACGATCCAAATCTTATCCGAGTTTCGTATTGATGATCATCAGTGTATAACGTACTCATATTTTAATTTTCAGAGGCAAAGATCATGCATCCATCATACGAGTCAAAATGCTTCATTTCTTTTATATTCCTTGACAGTCAGTGACTGTCTGCAACCAGTTAGGCCCTAAATATTCTGGGATGCTTATAGATAGGCTTATATTAAAACAAATATCCATAAAAATACCAAGAAAAAGTTGAGTTTGGAGCACAAGTGTAGGTTTGAATTGGGTTGTTTTTCTTTTCAAGCTTAATGCTCTGAGATCCATTAATTTATGGCCCAATTTGAGGAACTATGTTTATTCTAATGGGATGAAACTGGTTTGGGATCATCATGGCATTTAGGAATCTGGTTCTTCAACTTGAATTTCATGATCCTTTGTTAGTATACTACGTTTTTAATTATTAGTGATTTTCTGTTTTGGTTATTCATTTTAAAATTTTGTTATTTTAGTCACTAATGATATTAACATTCGATATTTCGATCGTTCTTTTGTTAAATCATTAATGAAATGTTGACACAATCATCATTTATTGATATAATAATAAATTTAACTTTTCAATATTTACATATTTTATAAATTTGATTCTCATTTTAAAATCTCAATCATTTAGATCTCAATTCTATACATTCTATCAATTCAATCTTAATCTTTAAAAAAAGTTTAAAAGATAAAATTTTAAAAAAGTTTAAAACATAAAAAATTATTTTAAATTTCATTTTTCAATAAAAATACATTATGTC
Source organism: Kokia cookei (assembly GCA_039519145.1). NCBI lineage: Eukaryota > Viridiplantae > Streptophyta > Magnoliopsida > Malvales > Malvaceae > Kokia > Kokia cookei. Next base: position 9,228,990 of record CM076900.1, on the reverse strand, counting down.
ACCTTGTATCAAACAAGGCTCGGTCTCCTCCCATAGAGCTAGGAGCATAGGGGAAACTTATTAATCCTCTATTTATTTTGAAATTAGGTTATGTTTATTTTACTGAAAATGACTTTTGGAAAATAATTTTTTTTTTTGAAAAAATTAATATTTTCTGGTGTTTTTAATAAATCTGTGTAAAATATTTTTTTGTTTTTTGATAGATTTCTTAAAAATATTTCATAAAACTTGTTTTCAATAAAACAAATAGACATTTGAGATTTTATTATCTTTTCATTGAGTTTATTTTATAGCTATAAATTTATATTTTATATATTTTTTGCATATATTAAAAATATTTTGTTAAATTCAAGTTATTGTAATGTCATTTTTTTAGTTACATAACTACCAATGGAGTGTTTTTTATTTAAAAATGTGACATCAACAAAATTGACAAAAAAAAATAATAAGGTCAATAATTTGATTTGATTTTCAAATCTGAAAAGCAGAGCGACTAAATTTTTTAAAATAAAAGTACATAGATTAAATTGCAAATTTGTGAAGAGTGCATAAACTTATGACATATTTTAACCTCTATACTACCAAAAATTTATTATTAGTATATTTATAGTTATATTTATTATTAAAATATTAATATTGAATATTTTCAATAATACGTGAAGAATATTATTTAAAATTATTATTTTTAAAATTAAATTGAATTATTAAAGAATTTCTTAAAATAATAAATTATATTAATAATTTATTATATGACTAAATATAAATAATTAAATATGTATGTTTAATTATATTGATGAGTATAATATTTTATAATAATTTGTTATTAATATAATAATATTAAGCTTAATTTAAGTTAATTTTTTATATAAAAATAAAATTACCTATAGAGAAATTCTTTTCCGAAAAATAACTTACGTTTTTTAAAATAATAAATCATTTTACAGGAAAATAAATTTATTTAAAAAAAAAATATTTTTCATAAATTTTTTTACATGTAAACAAATTGTTTATGATCTTCACTGAAATCGAGACCTAGGAGTAAAATCCAATTGTGTAGTTTTCTTTTTCAATCGTTGGCTACTTTACATCCATCTAAGGCTAATTACAGCAAAGGAAAAAAAAAATCCACAAAAAAAAAAAAAAACAAAGGAAAATTTTTGAATTTTTTTTGGGTAAATGAGTGTGTATTTTCGACATCCCAATAATATATTTAAATTTTATATATTTTAAAATTTTTAGTAATAGATATGTTATACAATCTTTTTGGGAGTCTTATACAAGCCTACGAATATTCTAAAGTTAACTCGAGATTGAATGAGGATCAATTTTTAAAAGTTATAAAACTTTAAGATGACGTCGCGATATGAAGGGGTTAGACGTCGCAACGTAACATGTAACATCTCTTACCCGGCTCGGTCTCCAAACTTGAGTTACGGGATGCTACTTCTGTTACGAAGCAAATCACATTTAATTCTCAATAACAAGTCATTCATGCATCGATTTTGATCATAAATGCATGCACATCACAGTATACAAGCAAAATGAAAACTCAATTGAGCTTACAAAAACTCTTGAGTTGATTCGAGCATGAATAAATATCAAATTGCAAACTTTTCAAGGTATGAGCATCGACATTTGGCATCACTCAAGCGATGACATGCTGAATAAGTTGTTCTTCCTTTTTTTACTGTTGTTAGTTCAATACATTAATTCTGTGACTTTGAATGCTGTGATACCAAACATAAAATAATGACGGGATGCAGGGAGAGAAAGCATGCAGCCACTTTCAAGACTACATTCAATAAGTTTAGGCTGTGGCAAGCTAGTCGAATTCAAACTTAGCGAATAATTCAAAAGAAATTGAATGTTCATGCAACATAAAAAAAAAGAAAAGAAAAAAGAATCTCTGTTGCAATCACCCTATCCAAATAATCGTGATCAGATGCTTAATATAAAAAATGAACTTGCAAAAGGGTTTCAAATTGACCATCTAAATCTAGTAACAATATCCCACTTTACTTTAATCTGCAGATTTCAAGCACATTTTAGGAACTACCAGCAGTGGTTCTAGTTTTCTCATTGTCACGCCTAAAATGTCTCTCATGTCAATTGTGTCTTTGGTCACGTTGCCTCCAAGTTCCCAATCAAAGTGGTGAAGCAATGAGCCTAAAACAAGGTGAAGAACTCTGTCAGCCAGTGCCACACCTGCGCACATCCTTCTTCCAGCTCCGAATGGAATCAGCTCAAAGTTATGGCCCTTGTAATCTATTTTCAACCCGATAAACCTCTCGGGCTTGAACGACAAAGGGTCATCCCACACTTCAGGATCCCTTCCGATTGCCCAAGCATTTACAAAAACTTGTGTGTTTTGAGGTATATGATATCCCATGAATTCAGTGTCTCGCATGGCCCTTCTTGGAACAAGGAATGGGATTGGAGGGTGCAATCGGAATGTCTCTTTGATCACTGCGTTCAAGTAAGGAAGGTTCTGAATATCACTCTCTTCTACCCTTTTGTTTGGTCCAACAACACGACTAAGCTCTGCTTTGACCTTAACCATGCTTTCTAGATTGCAAAGCAACTCAGTCAATGCCCATTCTATGGTGCTGCTTGTTGTTTCTGAACCTGCCAAAAATAACTCCTGCTCCAAAACATGCAGCAACGTGTCAGAAAATCTGTATATGACATATAGTTTCATTAAGTAAGGGAAATACCAGGATGAAGATATTGAGGTTTTGGTCAGATAATTTAGCTGGTTCATCACTGCCATTTCCTTCAAACTCAAGCAACAGATCCAAGAAATCCCTCTTATTATTTTCACTCAACTTCTTATCTTCCATTCTTTGCTTTACAAACTTTGAGGCGATTTCAATGGCCTTACCCAGATCCTTCTTCATCTTCCTTTTCAATCCTTGAGGGTCAAGCCATTTCAACCATGGGAAATAATCTGCTATATTTCCTGTTCCAGAGACTGACATTAGCCTGAGGATAACAAGGAAGAATTCAGACCCTTCCTTAGAATTTGGATCGAACAAATCTTGCGACAGCATAAGGTTTCCAAGCAAATTTAAACTCGACAAGAACACAAAACGAGTCACATGGATTCCATTCCTGTTCGACTCTCCTCGAATCTTGCTCGCCTCGTCTTCGATCCACCCGAGCATATCGTCAACGAGTTTTCTTCGTACGCAAGCCGTTTCGTTTATCCGCTTGTTGACCAGCATATCTACCGTGACCAACCGCCTCATCACTCGCCAGTATGAACCGTATGGTGCTAAAGCCACTGAGCTCTTATGGTAATCGTGGGCGCGCATGGTTTCCGTGATGTTACGCTCAGCAAAGGTGAGATCATGGTTCTTAAAGAACTCGGTGGCTGCTTTCGTTGATAGAATTGCCATGGTATTAACGGCTCCCAACCTGAGCCACACGACTTGACCATACTTATCTCGAAGGCGGGTCAGGGTCCGGTGTGGCATGGTGCCTAGGTCGAACATGTTGCCAAAAATGGGCCATCCTGGAGGTCCTGGAGGGAGCTTGCCTGTAACGGGGTTGTTTCTTCTTCGGATGAATAGAAATAAGGCTGATGATGCAAAAACGATAAAGCAAAGAAGAAAACTAGGTGGCAAATCCATTGTTTTTTTGCAGGCACAGTTCTTGAGTGATGGAACAGCCCAACATATAGTATCACAAAATATAATAGTAAGACACCTGGCCTGAATACTACATCTTTTATTTTTTGTTTTTTCTTCTACGTACATATATAATATTCTGAGATGCCATCAAAGCTTATTGACGGGAAACAAATTAACAAAACTAAGCTTTTTGTCAACTAAGATTAATGGTCTAGTAGAGTTAATCCATTTATCAAAAAGAAAATCGAAGTTAACCAAGGAGCCGGCTGCCATTTATTTATTATTTTATTTTATATAAAATATTTACTGAATTGATATCAAGAGACAATTTAACACCAAATCAATTATAAAATTATTAAAATATATTTATTTTTAAAATATAAGTAATATATTTCATCTTCCCGTCTTTATGTATAAAATAATTGAAAATTGTTAAGAGATTCGTCGATAATTTTTATGAGAGATTCCTTGTTGAGCAAACCATGCAAGGACGAAAATCACAAGTTTTGTACTCTAATTGTTGAGCATATTTTCGATTCAGCCGTCCTCATCTCATCACTACATTCCAAATTACTTCTTCTTATCTTAGTTACAAAATTATGATAATTAAAAAAATTATAATTTGATTATTGAATTATTTAAAATTTTTTATTTAAGTCATTAGATTAATAAAATCGATATTATATAAATTTTTTTATTTGTATTACTTTCATTAATCGAAAGTTTTCTTTCTCTTTCTCTTCTATAGTTCAATTTCTTTTCATAAAATAATTTTAGACGTCATGAATTTACGAATTAAAATTTAAACTTTTTTCTGCAATATCCAACATTAATCGTCAAATCCACTTGGATCTAAGGTATGTCCTGCTCTTAGATGGGCACTGATCCATTGTACAGATCATCGAATTGTCACTTAGAGCTTGCTGGCAAAGCTTTCAAATAGTTCAGTGATCAATTTGTAACTTTTTTTAGTTAAGTGATCAAAATGAAAACTTACACATAGTTTAGTGGCTGATATTCTAGTTTAACCTTTTATTTTATTTTATTTTATCTTTGGGTAAACTATACAATTGATCACCCAGCTATCATAAATTTTCATTTTAGGCACCGAAATAAAAAGTTTGCAATATGGGCGTTGTTGTTACATACTTTTATCATTTTAATCATTGTCGTTCTATTCTTTTATTATTTTAGTCACCCGCTGTTAATTTGACATTACATACACTCATTTTAATTACCTAACTTTAACAAATTTTTATTTTGTTCACTCATTTTATCTTTTTAATTTTCTTTATTTTTAAGAATTAATTTACATATTTTTAGCAAGGGAAAAATCTAGTTTCTAGAGGGAAAATCTGGGTTAGAAAAATGATTTTATCTTTCTTTTCGTTTTATAACGAATTTCAAATTTTCTTAGTAAAAGAGAAGGGAAAACTTGAGGTTTTACAGGAAATTACATGGGGTTTTTACAAGAAAAAACAGTTTATCTTTTTCATTTCATTTTTATTTTTTTATCTTTTAGAATTAATTTAAATTTATTTTCTATAAGAGGGAAAAATCTGGGATTTATAGGAAATTATTTGGGTTTTTATAGAAAAAAATTATTTTATCTTTTTAATCTCTCTCTCTTTTTTTTTTTTTTTTTTTATAATTTTAGTTTTTTAAGAGAAAAACATGGGGTTTTACGGGGGAATTACTTGGGTTTTAATAGGGAAAAGCCTGAGTTTTTTTACATGAAAATGAGTTACAGGTGAAAATTTTGAGATTCATTTCAGTAATTTGATAACTCAATTCCCTATAAAAATCTAGTATATATATATATATATAAAGAGTGATTAAAATAAAATTTTATTAAAATTGGGTGACGAAAATAAGTATATAATGACAAAATAGTAACGAATGATTAAAATAATAAAAGTATGTAACAACTGTGCACATATTATAAATTTTCTATTTTTAGTGTCCAAAATGAAAATGAATGAAAATTTGGTCACCAATTGCAGAATTTACCCTTTGTCTTTTCATTATGATGCACTTTTTTATGTACTTTTTAAAAGTTTATATTATGATTGATAATCAAAATTTTAAAGTATTCGTGAACAATGTAATATGCTTACCCGTCGAGAAAAAAAGGCAACCTGATTTGGATACTGTTTGCTTTGGTCCCTTTGCAATTGCCTCTTTTCCAATATGTATCAATTGCAATGAAATATTATGTTAATAATTCTGTTCTTTTTTTGGTGAGGATATGCTAATAATTCTTTGAATACTTGAAATATGGCAAATAAGTTTTTTTACTTTTAAAATTCATATTATTTACGCGTTATTAATTTACTATCATCTTCAACTCAACGAGTCGCTCCAGTAGAAAGGAGGATGTTGTTCATCCTAGAATACCCAAATTCGAGCACATATATGTGCAAGATGTGAGGATTGTCAAAGAGTTAAGAAAGTATGAACAGATACTATCATCTTTTTTCCTTCTAAAATTGGGTTTTGAAAATAATTTTCAATCCTACTACATTAAGGGCGAAGTCAGTAAATTATTTTAGGGAGAAAAATTAAATTATAATTTTTAAGATAATAAAAATGTAATTTCACTATTCGAATAATTTATTTTTTATGTATGACAGATACATTTTCATAGCTCCTTCTCAATCTATAAGTAGGAGGATAATACATTTCAACGCACTCGAACCTAGATTTTGTTGCTTTAACAATAATTCTCATGCCAATCGAACTAAGACTCAATAAAAATTGGAATTCACTATTTTAATTAAAATATAATAAATTAACTTAACATTAATTCATTAAATCCTAAACTTTTAGATTTACCTTTTAAATATTCTTTTTACATGGATATTTAATAATTTATGGATAAAATAATAGTAAATGAATACATAATAGAGTTATTGGAAAAATGTTTTAAAATTTTATTAGTAAAAAATAAAAAAAATCAATATAATTGTTAGAAAAAAAAAATATACCTAATTGAATCATTATTTTGCAAAAAAAAAAAAAATCAATTAGGTTTTTCTGTTAATGATTTTCATTGTTTCCCATTTAATTGTTAATGGACACTGATATGACTAAAAGTGATGATAAAGTAACAAATGACATGTCATATAAACAAGCCATGTTAACATGTATTAAAAAATTTATGTCCAAAGTGCACCTAGACAATTATTTGCCTAGATTTATATTAGATGTGATTTTAAATATTATTCAAAATTTACAAATAGTAAAAATAATAAAAACTATAAAAATTTGAATATCTTTTAACTAATTTTTATAATAATTAGAATCACATCCATAATAAACCTAAATAAATAATTATCTAAATTCAAATGAACATGCACTTCCACTTGTCCAGAATTATTTTAATTGTGTGTTTTAATAATTTTTGTGTTTTAAGATTTTTATAATTTTTATTTACATTTTAATAATTTCAACTACTTTTAATAAATTTTTTTGTAATATTTGAAACCACATCCAAAATAAATTTGGACAAATGGTTACCAAGTTGAAGTTAACAAGGACAATCACTTGTCCATGTTCATTCTGGACGAAAAATGTTTTAGTAATTTTTTATATATTTTTTTTCGCCAGCATAATTATTCACATGGCATACTACATGTTAATTTCTCATCACTTTTGTCAATTAAATAAACATTCGTTAATAGTCGATTCGGTCAATGAAATTCATTAAAGGCTTAATTGAATTTTTTTCATAATAAAAACTCAATTGGATACACTTTTTCCATAAAACTCAAACATTTTTTTTTTGTTTAGCATATGGCTATAATCAAACATTTAAGTTTTATTTTAATATACTGATGTGATTATATAGTAGTATCGGCTCATACTTTCTAAATCCTTTGATAAGGTACATACACCTTACACACACAGGTGCTCGAACTAAAATCTCCTAAGATGAACAAATAATTGAAAAGATTGAGTTAACATATCAATAATATTATTGTAAACAATGGATACTATAATAGTTTTTTAAATGAAGGTTGGACATTTTTATTGAAGCAAGATGACAACGTTTTACAAGTGGGAATAAAAAATAAAAACAGTCGTATAAAATACAAACCCTAGGACTTAAAAAGGAAACATCAAAAGAAAAACATAAATTCTAGCCACATGCGAGCTTTCCTCATCATAAAAACCAAAATATCAAGAAACTAAAAAGCTCCCAAATTCACCTTTATCCATATCCATTGCTAGTTGCAGATGGTGGAAGAAGCATCAGACAGTAAACAGGTCAATGGTAAGCATTCTAACCGTTCAGATCCATTCTAATCCTTCATTTCCTACCACCATCACCCTCAAGCCTGACCCACCCACCACATTAATTCTGTGGAAACTTTTTTCGTTCGTCAAAGGAAAGATCCATGCACATCCTGTCAAAGGAAAGATCCATGCGCATCCAGTCGTTGTTTGAGTTGCCTCTCGTGCAAACTGACATTTTCGCATTGATACGTACAAAGCTCTCTTGATACCACACATCTCCCATGACAAATGAATGATGTGAGACCCCGACTCTAGCAAGATCCACCACCATTTGTTCACCCCCAATTTACCCTAGTTCCGCTCCAAGAAGATAGCATCCAGTCCGTGTCCACTCCTTGATCCAGTGGTAACATCCTTGACGATTTTAAGTGCATCCAACCCATCACGACGTTTAACAGCAAGGCTTCTCCTAAAACCCATCCCCCTATTGTTCAACGCTGCCTCTCACCTACTTGCCCCTTGCTCGATTTGTAACATCCCAAAAATGGGTTAGAAAAAATCGAGTTACTAGAACCATGAGTTGTTATCTCTCAATTTTGGAGCTAGATTTTGAGAAAATTTAACAAGTGATTTGATTTGGTTTAGTGGTTAAGTGTTTTGGTTATGTGTGTGAGGTTCTAGGTTCAAATCCTACTTCCTAAAATTTTGTTTTGTTTTCATCCATTTATTAAACCGCTACCTTTGGACATGTGTGTTATAAGGTATTCCGATCAACTGATGTTAATAATGAGCCTAGTGGTTTAATAGTTAAGCATTTGCTTGTCTTTTGGTTGTGTGTTCGAGTCTCTGTGTAAGCATAAGAGAGTATTGTTTTTGTTTTTCTCCTTGAGAATAATTTTTAAATTTAAAATTGGTTTCCTCCTGTCTGATAAAGGAAAACTTCCTTCGTTGCTATTATGTTCTTAGTTTTTCTTCCTTTTTTTTTCTTTTTGCTCTTTTTACTAAAATTTCTCTTTTTGTTTTCGACTGTGTTATTTGTGGGTGTATGTCGCGGTGTTGCTTACTTCAACTCGTGTTAAGGTAGGCTAGTTTATAAATATGTCAGTAATCGTCTTACTGTTGGATAAGTTTTGAAAGGTTTGAAATATTGCGTAATTGTTTTAATTTTTAATAGTCTATTGCGTTTCGGGTGTTAGGAGTGAAGCAAGGATTGCCAAACGCTTCGTACGGTATTTAGAATTCAATCGTATTCAGTAAATTCGTAATAAGTAGGCTGTTGTTCCGTTATATATTTTGAGTCGAAAGTTCCGACGAACGATAAACTAGATTTTGCTTGCGTTTTTATTAATTGTGGAATCTGGTTATTTTGGCTTCCAATTTAGGCTTGGAAAGTGCTTTGCGGACTCTTATATCGTCGTATTACATGTAGGTATCAAAACCCCTTTGAATTACTTGTGTTTTTCTACATTTTCGCTTTGGAATGGTGCTTTTCGAAGGCACACGGGCTGACACATAGGGGTGTGTCCAGGGTGTGTCATTGAAATAAGGTACAGGGGGCACAGGGGCTAGCATACGGGCGTGTGTCAGGGTGTGTGTCTATACTATTTGGAGGCACACGAGCTGGCACACGGGGGTAAGTCAGGGTGTATGTATACTATTGTGAGGCACACGGACGTGGGTCAGGGTGTGTGTATACTATTCTGAGGCACATGAGCGTGGGTCAGGGAGTGTGTATACTATTCTGGGGGCACACGGGCTGACACATGGCTGTGGGTACATGGTTTTGAGACATATGGTTTGTAGTAAGCTTTAAACTCGATAATTGTGATATGTTAGTTTACAATGTGCTATATGTACTAAGGTTACACTGGTATAAGAAACTTAATAGTGAATTGATAATGTGTAATGTGATTTTGTTTGGGTGCGTTATAGTGTGCATTCTGTTTAGGTACGACTCGTGTTCTGTTAAGCATACAAGTACGCTTCTGTGTTACTGTTTTGATTAAGGATATGTTGTATATGGATAACTGTACGAATGATTACAAATAATCTCAGCACACTATTATATTGGGATTGTATAATCACATCTATTGGTTGATTATACATATCTGTCATGTGTTTTCGGCATCTGCATGTGTTGGGATTGTGCAGTGAAGGAAGTAACTGAATTGAACTGATTCAGTGGTTAAACTACTTAAGAATATTTATTGAGTTGACAGTGACATTGTAAACACTACAAGGTTACCACTAAATTGGCAGTGACACTGTAAACACTACAACATGTCATATCGACACTATATGGTGTGTTGGGTTGAACGGAGATGGTGTATAACGGATGGGGGTATCACGTTTGCATCTGTAACTGTATCTGTATCATGTCTACATCCGTAATTGTATTTGTGACTGTATCTGTATCATGTCTGTATCCGTAATTGCATCTGTAACTGTATCTATATCATGTTTGCATCCGTAACTATATCTCTGACATGACTGTATCTGTAACCGTATTTATATAATTTCTATACTGAGATCTTGTATTTGTATTGTCTAACCATCTGCTATATGTCTAAACTGAATCCGTTTATGCGCCATTGGTTATGTGCTGTGTTTGTTTATTGAAATCTAAAGTGATATTAAGGCCAACTTCACGTAAGATTCCATTGGTTCGTAATTTGACAACTCTGCGATACTCTGGAACTGTTCTGTACCAGTTGCGTAAAATGTCATTAAGTTTACCTATGTTATTACAATTTAATTGTATTTGATTTTGGTTATATACCGAGATTGGTAGCTCACCAATTATCTTATCTTTATCTGTTCAAGTAGATATCGACTTGGAATCAGATGGCGTACAAAAGCTCGGATTGTTTTGCATTGAGTTAACTATGACTATATCTTTCGGGTTTGAAAATGTTCTACACTCATTCTGGTTTTTACTTAATTTGTTGATAACTAAAAATTCTAAACGTAAAACCGATTTTCAATGTGTTAATATAATTATGCCAGGTTCGGTCAAAACTTCTAGGCTGAGTTTTGGGTGTTACACGATTTCCTCCTTCCCTTACTAGAATTGATATGTCACTCGTCAACTTCCCACTTTATGGAATGTACTGCCAAAACTGCCACCTTAGCCATTCAACAAATCAGTGAACCGCAACTTTACCCTCTTTCTCCCATACACTTGGAAAATCGAAAAACTAAACAAAAATCCAAACTAATATGCTATAAAAGCAGACATAACCATGCTATAAAAGCAAACATAACTGTGTCATAAAAGCAGAAAAAATCGTAGGAAGAAAACTTTAATGGAGAAACGTTACTTTCATGGACGAAAAGTTCATGAAAGCCTAAAAACAAAAACAAAAGGAACATATTCTTCATTTGAAAATGTGTAAAGGAACTATAAGTAAAAGGCGGTTAATGGCATTGGCAAAGACACTTACGCTCGCCTTTGCGGGGATTAACTCCCCTCCTAACTTCTACGAGAAACTGGATAAGTGGTAAATTATTATATAATATGTAAGACAATATTTATAAATTTTATCAATAAAATGTTAAAACTTGTATAAGTAATAAGTTTATGTGCATTTACAAATATCATCATTATTATAACATTAATTTAGGTTTAAAATCATATCAATTTTGTAAGTTAATTCATAAATATTAGATAATTAAACTGTATGTTTTAAGATTGCAAACTTTTCTACAATAAATTATTAGTTCAATTTTGTTGATAATTAGCAATTAATAAAAAATATAATATTGAATATTAATAATAAATTTCATAATTATAAAGAGTTATAATTTTAAGATGATAATGCAACATGAATAATATTAGTAATAAACCAATTATAAATTAATAGTGCACGATCAAAGAGGTGAGGTAAGAGTAATGTTAGAAGGGTTGCATATAGCTTGGAAGAGGAGTTTTAGGTTTCGTTTAGTAGTGTTTTTTAAAAGTACTTTTGACATAAAAATACTTTTGAATCAAAATCAATGCTAAACAAGTAATTTTTGAAGGAAATTTTTGGCTTTTCAAAAGCACTTTTCCTCAGTTAAAATTTTTAACTTTTTCATCTCAAAAGCATTTTTGATAATTCATTTAAGTTTTCACCCCTCCAACACATGGTACTTTTTCTTCTTTGATTAATTGCTTAAAAAATATTTAAAATTTATATTTATATATTAAAATATTAATAAAAAATATAATAAATTATTTTCTATATTCTTATTAAAATATCATAATATTAACTAATTTGAACATTATTTAAATGTTTATTTATTACTTTATAACACATGTCTAAAATGGACATTTTATTTCTCAAAAGCACTTTTTGACAGCTATACTAAATACTTAAAACTTAAACCAAGCTTTTCAAAAATACTTTTCAAAATCATTTTTTCAAAGCACTTTTTAAAAGCATTTCTCAAAAGCAATCCTAAATTAACCCTTAGACAAATTGGTGTGGAGAGTGACAATGCCCTACTAGTGGAAATTATTCTAGTCGATGGAGCTACTAATAGTAGAATGGTGGAACTACAGCTAATCTATCTGTTACTAACTCGGAACAGAAAGTCGGTTTTGGTCATATTTTGAGATCTTAAAACAAAATTGCGGATCAAATGGCAAGATGTGCATTTAATGGTGGCTAGGGATTGATCTCCTTTGAAGAACATCCAATTTCGGCGCACGACTTGTTGGTCGATAGAATTAAGTTTACATGAGTTCATTATGTGCTTATTAATATAATCGCTTAAGGTTGTTTTTTCTACCCAAAAAAAATAGTGCATGATAAAAAAAAGGTAAATTATATATTTAGTCGAACATATTGTCACTTAATGTGTTAATATGTCACATCAGGAATTTGTTAATAGAAAACATATTATTCTCATAGAAGTGATTAAATTGAAAATAATTAAAGTGATCAAAATAGAGTAAACCATATTTTAAAGTGACTTTGAATGCAATTTACCCAATTTTTTAAGGCTAATTGCATTTGGATTGCAGGTAAAATCATTTCAATTGCATGGGAGACTTGCATCTTCACTCAAGCTTCAAGCTCCATTAGAAACTAATTCTTTCATTAGGGCCCTTTTTTTTTTCTTAATTTGTGTTAAATAGTGCATGTAGGGAACAAACACTGTTTGTGTAACTTAATTTTTTTTATATTTTATTTAAAAATAAAATAAGTTTAATTAATGTAATTGAATTTTTTAGGGTAAATTATACAAGTGGTCATTCAATTATGCTTGTGCTCTTTTTGATCATCTAAAAATTTTTAATTTGGTCACCCGCCATTAAATTGATAATGGAAAGCTTTTTTCTATCTAGTATAATGACACATTTAGTCTTCAATACTTATATATTTTATCAATTTGATCCTAATTCTAAATAATTCAATAAATTTAACCATTCACATTTACAAGTTCTATCAATTTATCCTCAAACTTCCTAATAAAAGCTTTTAACTTTTAAAACAGAGGCATTTCACATTTATAAATTTCTAAAACCCAAAAAAGAAAAAAAATTCTCTCAACTAACGAGCCCTTTTTCGAGCCAATTCCGGATACCAATGAATTTATCCTGAAACTTTATTTCATTTGTTTTCTTCTAAATATAATATTTTATAACTAGACCTATTCATGGGTCGGGCTACCCGTCCAAACTTGAAGGCCCACTCAAAATTTGGGATAGTTTGGAAACAAAATATTAGGCTCGAAAAATGGACTTGGGCAAAAAAAATAGGCTCACTTTAAATATGGGATCGAGCTCAAGCTTAAACATTCAATGCCTGAGCTCGGCCCGACTCAACCCGATCCATTTTTAAGTTTATAATACTTTATATTATGTTATTTTTATATATTATGTAATTTGTAACACATTAAAAAATAAATTTATAATAAATATATGATACTACTCTAATGTAAATATTAAAATAATATTAAAATGACTATATAAAATTGTTCGATAAATAAAGAGTATACATAAAATTATTAAATATTAAAATAAAATAAAATGAATATTTTTAAAAAAATTAAAAATAATATGGACAGCCCTAAAATGAACTTGGGTTAGTTTTTTTTTTACAAATATGAGCAAGTTTGGTCAAAGTTTTAGGCACATATTTCGGGTCAGGCTAAGCTTGAACAAGCATAAAGTATGTTAATATTATACTGAGGCTCGTCCCAACCCGGTCATGAACACCTCTATTTATAACCCTTTGATTGATGAAATTTTGGCTAAACAAAATAGGAAAATCTTTTAAAAAACACTTTAGATTTACTCTTGTTGTTAATAGTATGAAATTTCCTTCAAGATACTTAGAAATAGTCCTCGAAGTTTATCCTTAAAATTGAAAATTAAATCTAAAATTAAAAAATATGGTTTTGAAAATTCCAATTGTTCAATCAATAATTAAATATGAAAAAAATTATGAATATTTAATTTTTCATAAGAAAAAAATGTGAAAGAATTAATTGATTTTCCTTCTGCTACATTGATAATGATTTTTTTTTTATAAACTAATTAAGATATTATGTGTTCTATTTATTTTTATTTTTTATTTTTTAAATATGTAAGCAATATGTATCACTAATAACTTGATTTAATGTCAAATCATTAATCAAATTGATTAAAAACTAATTTTTTTACTTTCTATTATTTTTGTTGGTGTTTAACTAATTTTTGACACTAACTTCTTAAAATATAAACAAAAAAAGGTTATGTATTGAATTGGATAATTTCAACCATAAATAAAATAATTAATAGATATGGAATGCCTCTATTTTGAAAGTTGAAAGTTTTGGCTAAGAAGTTTGAGGATCAAATTGATAGAATTATTTAAAATTAGGATCAATTAATAAAAATAAATATTGAGGATTAAATGTGTTATTATACTAGTTAAATAAATGTTTTCCGTTATCAATTCAATGACGAATGACCAAAACAAATGAATTCAAACGTTAATACCTAAAATTGAAATTTTTTTAAAGTTGACGGACCAAAATAAGAATGCAGGCATAATTGGGTGATGATTTGTATAGTTTACGCATTTTTTTATTATATAATTCATCATTAAACATATATCTTACTATTACCATTAATATGATCAATTAAAATAACTAATTGTGTAAGCAAAAAATAATATTATATTTTGTTTTTATTTTATTAATTTATAAATTAATAAAACATAATTTTAATAATTTAGTTTACTATAATGAATTACCTTATATCGTTAACAGATTCATCCTCACCTCATTGTTATTATTACATTTGAATTCAAACACATACTTCATCCTCGCCTAAATATGATTCCAATTCGTTGAGTCATATTTAGAGGGGAAGCCTCAATTGAGTGAGTGCTGCAAAGAAAACACGAATGAAACACAAAGTATGCATCAGATGCTTAATGTAAATACTAAACTTGCAGAAGGTTCCAAATTGACTATCTAAATCTAATAACAACCCAACTTACTTTTTTTTTTTTTTTTTTGAATTACAAACAGCAACTAACATGACTTGAATACATATCACATCTGGGACGTTGAACATCTTTGATCATCAGGGGAATACATGAGTTCAACAACCCACTTTACTTTTAATCTGCAGATTTCATGCGCTTTGTAGGAACTGCAAGCAACGGTTCCAGTTTTCTCATTGATACGCCCAAGCTGTCTTTCATGTCAATTGTGTCTTTGGTCACATTGCCACCAAGTTCCCAATCAAAATGATGAAGCAATGAGCCTAAAACAAGGTGAACAACTCTGTCACCCAGTGCTACACCTGCACACATTCTTCTTCCAGCTCCAAATGGAATTAGCTCATAGTTTTGGCCCTTGTAATCCATTTTCGACCCCACAAACCTCTCGGGCTTGAATGACAAAGGATCATCCCACACTTCCGGATCCCTTCCGATTGCCCAAGCATTCACAAGAACTTGTGTGTTTTGAGGTATATGATATCCCATGAATTCAGTGTCTTGTATTGCTCTTCTTGGGACAAGGAATGGAAGTGGAGGGTGTAATCGAAATGTTTCTTTGATCACTGCGTTCAAGTAATGAAGTTTCTGAATGTCACTCTCTTCTACCCTTTTGTTTGGTCCAACAACACCACTAAGCTCTGCTTTGACCTTAATCATGCTTTCTGGATTGCAAAGCAACTCGGTAAATGCCCATTCTACGGTGCTGCTTGTTGTTTCTGTACCTGCCATAAATAACTCCTGCTCCAAAAAGATGCAGCAACTCGTTAGAAAATCATGAGTTTGGATGGTCGAATATCCCTGAATCTACGACGAACATGAGTGTGAGATGCAAATACTTGCAATGAAAGAATTACCAGGATAAAGATATTCAAGTCTTGGTCAGAAAATTTAGCTGGTTCATCCTTGCCATTTCCTTCAAACTCAAGCAACAAATCCAAGAAATCCCTCTTATTATTGTCACTCAACTTCTTATCTTCCCTTCTTTGTTTTACGAACTTAGAGGCGATTCCAATGGCCTTACCCAAATCCTTGGTCGTCTTCCTTTTCAATCCTTGAGGATCAAGCCATTTCAGCCATGGGAAAAAATCCGCTAGATTTCCTTTTCCAGTCAAATCCAGTACCCTCGACATAACAACGAAGAATTCAGACCCTTCCTTAGAATCTGGATCCAACAAGTCTCGCGACAGCATAAGGTTTCCAAGCAAATTAAATGTCAACAAGAACACAAAACGAGCCACATGGATTCCGTTCCTATTCGACTCCCCTTGAATCTTGCTCGCCTCGTCTTCGATCCACCCGAGCATATCGTCAACGCATCTTCTTCGTATGTAAGCTGTTTCGTTTATCCGCTTGTTGACCAGCATATCTACCGTAACCAACCGCCTCAACACGCGCCAGTATGAACCGTATGGTGCTAAAGCCATTGAGCTCTTGTGGTAATCGTGGGCGCGCATGGTTTCCGCGATGTTGCGCTCAGCAAAGGTGAGATCATGGTTCTTGAAGAACTCGGTGGCTGCTTTCGTTGAAAGGATTGCCATGGTGTTAAGGGATCCCAACCTGAGCCATATGACTTGACCATACTTGTCTCGAAGGCGGGTCAGGGTCCGGTGTGGCATGGTGCCTAGGTCGAATATGTTGCCGAAAATAGGCCATCCCGGTGGTCCTGGGGGGAGCTTGCCTGTAATGGAGTTGTTTCTTCTCCGGATGAATAGAAATAAAGCTGATGATGCAAATATGGTAAGGCAAAGAAGAAAACCCGGACGCAAATCCATGGTTGCAGGCCAAGTTCTTGAGTTCTGGTTTTCTTCGGTGACCTTTGATTTTATAATACTGGAACACCCCAGCTTATTATCACAAAACATAATAAAAAATTAAAAAAGCATAATTTAATTTATGATTTTGGGAAATGCATAATTTATACCTCATTTATTTTAGTTTTTTTTATGGGAGCAACTTACTTGTGTTGATCCTAGAAGTTATAGTTTTTAGGCATCAATGAAATAAAGCCGTGTCATTAAATTTTACAAGCATATAAATATTATCATGTTCTTTCATGTATGCAATCATTATCTTAACTATAATTTTAATTATCGTCTACCCCAACTCAAAACATCACCGACTACAAAGATCATCAATTAAAAAAATAAACTTTTAGGGTATCTGCCACAAGGCAAATTTCAATTAAAAAAATGTCATTAGTGTTCCAGCTATTAAGAACAAGACGGCTTATATTCTTCCTAATGAATATTCATGGAGAAAATATGGGCAAAAACCAATCAAGGGTTCCCCTCATCCAAGGTTCATAAAGATTATTAGCTTCTTTTTTTTTTGCTTTTCATGTGGGTCTCTTTACCCGTCTTTTCACTCGTTACCTGTTTGATTAAACGAGTCAAAAGGACAATAATTCAAGTTTGCATATTTAAAAAAACTTGTTTTCAACAACAATTGTCATTGAGTTTATTATGTATTTTAGATTGAATCGTCTACTGAGTTAATTCATCTGTTAAGGTTGCGTGAGCCCACTTAACTGAGACCAAACTTGACTTTTTCTAACTTGTTTGTTTGGGGCAATTTTCATTAGTTGTATGTTAGCCCTTGAAAAAGACTATATAGGCTTCTTTATTCTATATTTTGGTTAGTTAAAAAGAAGGAAAACATGTACAATCCTAATTTTATACTTTTGATCTGTAATTGTAATCTATTTTCTATGATGTTTTTGATATATGACTTATAGACTAAAACCTTTGGGCAATCAACACATTTTTTTTAGGTTTGAATTGTAAAAAATTGCAAATTCTCACTATATTTACTCGGTCGGAAAGGAATTTTAACCGATTTGTTTGGGTTTCAACAAATCTTTGTATGTTTTCTCTTAAACCTCTGTAAGTTATATTTTTTCTCTAAATTTTTTGTTGGTTTCAAATGAAAACAATGCAATTGTTGAAATTAAAGACAATGGAAATGATGAAAATAAAGTCTCACTTGAATCTAGCTCTTGTAGCAGTTCATTATCAATTTCAAATGAGTCTGTCCATGAGCATTGACCTCTTCACCATAAGAAAGTCAATAAAATTGTGATTAGGAAAGACAAGAAAGCAAAAAAGAAAGGGGATAATTTTGAAAGAGCTTTTTTAATTGTCAATAGTAGAACAAAGGATAAATTTGAAAGGGATAATTTTGAAATGGCTCTTTTAATTGTCAATAGCAAAAAAGAAAGTTGATTTTTACCTGCATAGTTTTCTTTTTTTTTTTTAGGTTGGGGTTTTTTTTATGCAAGTAGTGGTGGTGGTATGCAGTCAAATTTATATTTT
This sequence comes from Kokia cookei, assembly GCA_039519145.1. Taxonomy (NCBI): domain Eukaryota; kingdom Viridiplantae; phylum Streptophyta; class Magnoliopsida; order Malvales; family Malvaceae; genus Kokia; species Kokia cookei. The sequence continues at coordinate 9,210,327 of CM076900.1, read as the reverse complement.
TGTATTTGGCATGTCATTGGAGTCTGTGTATTGTTTATTTCAGTTTTACTTGGGATTTACATTGGTAACTGGTGATAGAAAATATCAATGACCGAATTATTTTGAGCTTTATATAATATGACTAATTATTTTTTTCAATTGTTATTAATCTGAAAATAAAAATAAATATTAACTGTTTCCAAATGACTTATTATTTTTTTTCATTTTTTTTCGATGAATTTTTTTTGAATTATATTTTTGTTAGTAATTTAACACAAAAAATACAGAGTTATGACAAAGTGATACATTCATAGGAGGTGAGATTATTATTTATAACAATTCCCTTGAAGATGAAGCAAACATTGGGGTTGAAGAACAAAATGAGATTGATGTTGATTCAATTGAAGACACTAATGGGCAATCAACTCAAAAATTTTATGTCAGTAGTGGATCATTAGAACCATGCACAAGAATGCAATTTGATGACTTGGAAGACGCCGAGACATGTTATAAGGCATATTCGAGACGAATCGGTTTTAGTTTATGAAAGAGCTTGTAACATCCCCACTTAAAAAAAATTCATTATCAAGTTTAGGGACTAAATTGAATAAAATGGAACTAAAGTGCAAATATTCTATTTTTATTTTGAAGGAAATGATCTAAAGACAATTTTATCATTACTTAAAAAAATCAATGATTTTTTTTTTATTTTCAAAAGATATATTAATTAATAATAATATTATAATAAATAATAATATTTTATTATATAATATTATAAACTATAAGAAAAGAAAGAAAGAACATTGTTCTCAATTCTCATCTTTTCTTTTGCTTTGCTCTCTGTTTCTCTCACGAAAGGGGGAAAGAAAATTTTCTTTCACCATTTTCCTTCAAAAAGAAAAATTTCTTTCACCATTTTCCTTTAAAATTCAACCATAAGCTAAAAAAAAAGCGAGCATTTTGAAGGAGAAAAAAGAAAAGAAGAAGTAAAGCGATTAAAATTTCTATTTGTGCTAATATCTTATTTTTATTACATAAAGCTTTAGAATAATTAGATTATTATGATTAATTATATTAATTTTATTTTTATATTATTTTTATGAGTTTTGAATGAGTTTGAATTATTTAGTTAATATTTATAAAATTAAGTATTGAGATGTTTTTTTTTTTCAAATTAACAAATTCATGATTATGTTTTGAGCTTGAGTATTATGATTTTATATGCTTGAGCAACAAAATATTTAATATATTTTTGAATTGAAAGCCTAACTTTACATTAGGCAAAATATATGATTTGATCGTGATATGAAAATAGAATTGAGATGAAACGGATTATGAAACTTGATTTTTATCTCGGTACACTAAGTTAGACTAGATCATATATAGTTGGCATGCCTTAGAGTCTTTATATCAGAGGATTTAGATCTCCCCAATTCCTAGAGGGTCGAGGGAAAAAAGGCCAAATTGGTCGATTTTTATTATTGTTAGCCCTAATTCCTAGAGGGTCGTGGGCAGTCCCAATTCCTTGAGGGTTGTGGACTACTCTGATAGCCATCGTTGTCGAACAACTCGGGGTGACGGATTCGTGTATCTGGTTATAAGTCTAAATTTTAGTACGAGATTTAGATTGAAAGAAAAGCAAAAACAAAAGTTGGATATATTTTAATTTTCCTTATTATGTGATCTTAAATTTTATTAAAAAGCTTATTTTTTTGTAGACAGTCATCTACACCAATAGCTAGAATAGACCGTTCTGGTCGTACTATTTGGATACCTCCGTGTGATTATTGCTGAAAGAGTCATAAATGAGAATGCTGGCGTAAGACCGGAGCATATATTTGATGTGGTTCGATGGAGCATTATGTTCGGGATTGTCCGAAGTCGGTTGATGTTACTCCTATGTCATCTCAGAAATCAATTTCTGTAACTCGAGGTCGTGGCATTACTCAAGGTGGATATATTTGAATTTTTCTTATTATGTGAAATTAAATTTGATTAAAAAGCTTTTTTTTTTATGTATTTATTTATTTATTTTTATCAATTGATCTATATTTAATACTTATGTAATGATTTATATGATATTAGCATCACTGAGCATAAAAAATTGCTCAGCGTACGGTTTATCTATTTTTTTCCGTGTGCAGGTAGTTAGATTCGGTAGATTTTCCGAACAACATCCGAAGAACTGAAATTCAGCTCAAACAAATTTGGTTAAAAGTTTACTTTTTGGTTAATATTTATGGCATTTACATAGGCTTATATATATAATATTATGTCATAAATTAAATTTAAATATATTTATTATGTCTCTTTTGCTAGTACTTTATAATTAATGTTTTGATGAAATGGTTAAACGTAAATATCAAGCTTATTGAAATGTTTTGAGAAATTGAAGTGTTGGAAATTGATTTGGGAGATTATTTGAATGTGACTATATTGTGAAATGTAAATTTTACAGGGGAATTTTATGTAAATAGGCAAAAATGCTGCCAAAATTTTTATAAAATAATTTTACCACTACGTCTTCTTTTTTTTTTTTAAATAATAATAGAAAAGTAAGTTGCTTCAGCAACGAAATGTGACATTTTATATTCGGATCTAACAACTAGGTCGAGTATAAGGTGTCACATTTGAGTGGTATCAGAGCTATCCGAATCTGATATTGGGTGAGTAAAAATTTGATGTATTATGTATAGTTAAATCTAGTGTACATGCCATCATTAAATATTTAGTTTGAGCTGAAATCAGATGCTGAAATTGCTTTATTTGAAATTTTGTATAGTAAAATGTCAGAGGAATCGAGAGATAGTTTTGGGCGAGAAATAAAAGACGAAAATAGACCCAATCCACCTGATGATAAGGAAACTAGTGTTCATCAGTCCCCGAGTACTTCAGGACAGAGACAGTCAGCTCAAAGTGAAGATCCACTATTGCATATTGTTGCTGATTTGTTATAGAGAGTTGTTGGTGTTGCACCTCAGCCTGCACCTCCCACTAGACAGAGAAAGTCTTTGATTAAAGAAGTAAGAAAGCATAGGGCAACCTAGTTTAGAGGTGTGAGAGGTGTTGATCTTTCTATTGCTGAAGAGTGGTTAGAATCAGTTGAAAGGATATTGGAACAATTAGAATGCACCCCAGCTGAGTTTTTAAAGTGTATTGTGTCTTTACTGCAAGGAGATGCCTTTCATTGGTGAAGAATAGTAGTTCGTTTTCATCATGCTGATCAGATTAATTGGAAGTCATTTCAGACTGAGTTTAACAAGAGGTATGTTGGAGAATTGTATCTAGAAGAAAGGAAGAATGAATTTATTGAGCTGAAACAAGGAAAAATGAACATTACTGATTATGAACGAGAATTTCTTCGCCTGTCTAAGTATGCTTCAGAATTGGTTCTTACTGATGAAGCTAGTAGCAAACGCTTCCATCAAAGATTGAGAGATGAGATTAAAGTTCAATTGGCTTCTCATAGAATTACAAAGATTGTTGATATGACAGAAAGAGCTAAAATGGTAGAGCAAGCAATGGGGTTAGATAAAGAGAAAATGAATGATAAAGCTCAAGGAAAAAGGCCAATTGGTTCTAGCTCACAGCCACTTCCTAAACGAGCTAGAGATTTCAAAAGTCAAGGGAGATCCACTTCAGTTCAAATTGGTGCTGATAGCAGAAGTCGATCTAGACAGTCATCTACACCAATAGCTGGAACAGACCATCTTGGTCATACTGTTTGGAAACCTCAGTGTGATTATTGCGGAAAGAGTCATAAAAGAGAATGCTGGCGTAAGATCGGAGCATGTATTAGATGTGGTTTGATGGAGCATTATGTTCGGGATTGTCCGAAGTCGGTTGATGTTACTCCTATGTCATCTCAGAAATCAACTTATGTAGCTTGAGGTCGTGGCAGTACTCAAGGTTGTGCCAATAGTAAAAGTAGTCAAGGGAGAGTCACTAATTCATCCGCGAGTCGTGCAGAGGCTACCATTCTTGCTAAAGTTTATACAATCAAGACCAGAGATGAGGGTGATGCCATTGATGTTGTTTCTAGTATTTTTTTTCTATATTTTCTATATTTATTCATGCATTGATAGATCCGGGTTCTACACATTCATACATGAGAACTTGGTTGATTAAAATCGAGAAACTAATAGTTGAGATGTCTGAGGTTAGAATTAATGTTTCAAATCTAATGGGACATTCAGTGATAGTAAATCAAGTATGTAAGCGGTGACCTATTGAGATTCAAGGCAAAATATTTCCAGTCGACTTATTGTTGATGCCATTTGATGAATTTGATGTTATTTTGGGAATAGATTGACTGTTAGAGCATGGTGTAATTCTTTATTGATGAAAGAAAAAGTTTATGATACAAGATTTAAATGGTGAAGAGATGGAAGTGAAAGGTATGAAACCAATTGGTTTTGCCCGAATTATCTTAGCAATAAAGGCAGATAAGTTGATTAATCAGGGTTGTGAAGCATTTCTTGCTTATGTTATGAATTCAGCTGCGAAAAGTCCGAAATTGGAGGAAATCCATACGGTGAATGAATTTTCAGATGTGTTTCCTGAAGAATTACCAGGACTTTCGCCTAACCGAGAGGTGAAATTTACAATTGAAGTATATCCGAGAACTACTCTAGTATCTATTGCCCCTTATCGCATGTCAACAAAAAAGTTGAAAGAGTTAAAAATGCAGTTGCAAGATTTATTAGATCAAGGCTTTATACGACCCAGCGTATCACCTTGGGGCGCACCAGTATTGTTTGTAAAGAAGAAATATGGTTCGTTGCAGTTGTGTATCGATTACCATCAATTAAACAAGGTGACGATAAAGAATAAATATCCTTTGCCTCGTATTGATGATTTATTTGATCAACTAAAATGCGCAACGGTGTTCTCTAAAATTGACCTAAGATCTGGTTATTACCAATTGAAGGTGAAAGAAAGTGATATACTGAATACTGCTTTTCGAACCAGATATGGACATTATGAATTCCTGATGATGCCGTTTGGATTGACTAATGCTCCTGCAGCATTTATGGATCTCATGAATCGTATTTTTCAGCCATATTTAGATCAGTTTGTAGTAGTGTTTATTGATGATATTTTAATTTATTCAAAGACTGAGGAGGAGCATGATCAACATTTAAGGATTGTGTTACAGAAATTACGAGAAAAGCAACTTTATGAGAAATTTAGCAAATGTGAGTTTTGGTTATCTGCAGTAGTGTTCTTTAGGCATATAGTCTTGTCTGAAGGTATCCGTGTAGATCCGAAGAAAGTTGAGGCCATTTTAGAATGGAAACAACCGAAGAATGTTTCAAAAATCTGCAGCTTTTTAGGATTAGTGGGATACTACAGGAGATTCGTTGAAGATTTTCAAAGATAGCTTTGCCCTTAACCCGACTACTTCAGAAGAATGTACCATTCAAATGGGATGAGCGGTGCCAAAAAAGCTTTGTCACGCTCAAGAAATTGTTGATCGTGGCTCCAGTGTTAACGTTCCCAGAATCGGGAAAGGAGTTTGTGGTATATAGTGATGCTTCACTTAATGGTCTTGGTTGTGTTTTGATGCAAAATGGAAAAGTGGTTGTGTATGCTTCACGACAACTAAGACCATATGAACGTAACTATCCGATGCATGATTTAGAACTGACAGCAGTGGTTTTTGCATTGAAGATCTGAGACACTATTTATATAGTGAAAAGTGTTACATCTATACATATCACAAAAGCTTGAAATATCTTCTCACCCAGAAAGAATTGAACTTGAGACAACGTCGTTGGATAGATTTGTTAAAAGATTATGATTGTGTGATTGATTACCATCCAAGTAAAGCAAATGTTGTTGATGATGCTTTGAGCCGAAAATCCCTAGCTGATTTGAAATCAATGTTTGCATAGTTGAGTGTTTGTGATGATGGTGCCTTATTAGCTAGATTAAAAGTGAAGCCCCAGTTAATTGAGCAAATTAGAGAGGCTCAGCAAAATGATGAAAATGTGATGGAAAAACGAAGAACAATTGAGAACAATGGCCTGGGAGACATTGATATTAGAGATAATGGTTGTGTAAGATTTCATGAAAGGATTTATGTACCAAACAAGGTGGAATTAAAGAATACGATACTTCAAGAGGCTTATAATAGTACTTATGATATGCATCCAGGAAGTACCAAAATGTATCAGGATTTGCGAGAATTATATTGGTGGCCAGGTATGAAGAAAGAGATTACAGAATATGCTACAAAGTGTCTTACTTGTCAAAGGGTAAAAGTTGAACATCAAGTTCCGACAAGGCTACTTCAGCCTATATCGATTCCCAAGTGGAAATGGGATAGAATAACTATGGATTTTGTTAGTAGTTTATCTCTCACACGAAAGAAGCATAACGCCATATAGGTTATAGTGGATCGATTGACGAAACCAGCTCATTTTCTACCAGTAAGGACGGACTGGTCATTAAATAAGTTTGCAGAATTATACATAGCTGAGATAGTGAGATTGCATGGTATGCCAAAATCTATTATTCCGGATCGTGATCATCGATTCACTACAAGATTTTGGAAAAAGTTGCATGAATCAGTTGGCACCAGATTGAATTTCATCACAGCCTTTCGTCCCCAGACAGATGGTCAATCAGAACGCATGATTCAATTGTTAGAAGATATGTTACAAGCTTGTGTCATTGATTTTGATACTGATTGGGAATGGTACCTACCACTTGCGGAATTTGCATATAATAATAGTTTCCAATCAAGTATTTAGATGGCACCGTATGAAGCTTTATATGGATGTAAATGTCGTACTCCTTTGTGTTAGACTGAACTTGGTGAAAAGAAGATGGTTGGCCAAGAATTAATACAAGAAACAGAAGAAAAGGTTCAACTGATTAAAGAAAAATTAAAACCAGCTTCAGATCAATAGAAGTCTTATGCTGATTTGGTCTCCATGGAAAAAAAATTATGAGATTTGGTCAAAAAGGAAAACTAAGTCCAAGGTTCATTGGACCATACGAGATTATAGAAAGAGTTGGTCCTATTGTTTATCGACTAGCTTTGCCACCAGAATTTGATCGAATCCATAATGTATTTCATTTATCAATGCTCCGAAGATATAGATCGAATCCATCACATGTTGTGTTAATGGAAAACATTGAGATACGACCTGATTTGTCGTATGAAGAAGAACTAGTGCAAATTTTAGCAAGAGACATAAAAAAGTTGAGAAACAAGCGAATTCCTTTGGTAAAAGTATTGTGGCGGAATCATAATATAAAAGAAGCTACTTGAGAACCTGAGGACACAATGCGATCTCAATATCCACAACTCTTTAGGTAAATTTCGAGGACGAAATTCTTTTTAAGAGAGGGAGAATTGCAACATCCTCACTTTAAAAAAAATTCATTTTCGAGTTTAGGGACTAAATTGAATAAGTTGGAAAAGTATAAAAACTAAAGTGCAAATATTCTATTTTTATTTTGATGGAAAGTATCTAACTGCAATTTTATCATTACTTAAAAAATCAATAATTTTATTATTATTTTCAAATGATATATTAATTAATAATAATATTATAATAAATAATAATATTTTATTATATAATATTATAAAATATAAGAAAAGAAAGAAAGAGAACATTGTTCTCAATTCTTATCTTTTCTTTTGCTTTGCTCTCTGTTTCTCTCACGAAAGGGGGAAAGAAAAATTTCTTTCACCATTTTCCTTCAAAATTCAATCATAAGCTAAAAACAAAGCGAGCATCTTGAAGGAGAAAGACGAAGAGAAGAAGTAAATCAATTAAAATTTCGGTTTGTGCTAATATCTTATTTTCATTACATAAAGCTTTAGAATAATTAGATTATTATGATTAATTATATTAATTTTATTTTTATATTATTTTATGAGTTTTGAACGAGTTTGAATTATTTAGTTAATATTTATAAAATTAAGTATTGAGATGAAATATGTTTTTTTTCTCAAATTAATAAATTAGCAAATTCATGATTATGTTTTGAGCTTGAGTATTATGATTTTATATGCTTGAGTAAGAAAATATTTAATATATTTTTGAATTGAAAGTCTAATTTTACATTAGGCAAAATATATGATTTGATCGTGATATGAAAATAGAATTGAGATAAAACGGATTATGAAACTTGATTTTTACCCCGGTACACTAAGTTAGACTAGATCAGATATAGTTGACACGCTATAGAGTCTTTATATCAGAGGATTTAGATCTTCCCAATTCCCAGAGGGTCGAGGGAGAAAAAGTCAAATTGGTCAGTTTTTATTATTGTTACCCCCAATTCCCAGAGGGTCGTGGGCAGTCCCAATTCCTTGAGGGTTGTGGACTACTCTGATAGCCATCGTTGTCGAACAACTCGAGGTGACGGATTCGTGTATCTGGTTATGAGTTTAAATTTTAGTACAGGGTTTAGATTGAAAGAAAAACAAAAAACAAAAGTTGGATATATTTGAATTTTTCTTATTATGTGATCTTAAATTTGATTAAAAAGCTTATTTTTATGTATTTATTTATTTTTATCGATTGACCTATATTTAATACTTATGTAATGATGATATTAGCACCTTTGAGCATAAAAAATTGCTCAAAGTACGGTTTGTCTATTTTTTTTTCGGTGCGCAGGTAGTTAGATTCGGTAGATTGTTCCAACAGCATCCGAAGAATTGAAATTCAACTCAAACAAAGTTGGTGAAAAGTTTACTCTTTGGTTAATATTTATTGCATGTACATAGGCTTATATATATAATATTGTGTCATAAATTAAATTTAAATATATTTATTATGTCTCTTTTGCTAGTACTTTATGTCACGTCCGTAGAACTCAAATCTTGGAGCGTGCGGCCTTAGACGCTTCTTGATCAAACAACGACTAAGTAAGCCTGAATCTCGATCAAAGCTAAAGTGCTTAGATCCTAGCGGAAGCAAAGGAACACTGAAAGAAAAAGGCAAAACAAAAAGACAAGGGAGAAATTGAGTGAATACTTTGTATATTCAAGTATGAAATGTGAAGTGTGTAAAATGAGGTGGGGGTAAGCCTCTATTTATAGTTGAAGCCCCCCTACATCCAACGGTCAAAATTAGAGTACATCGACGGTTGAGATACAATGATAAGATTTTACAAAGATATGGAAAGAATAAAAAGGGAATATTCCTGATTATATGCCACTTGCCATATCTTCTTTGAAAGGCTCTTCAAACTCAAGTGTTGGGCTAAGTGGTGATAGGCCCAAAATTCTACAGAGTGCTTCTTGGGCAGCTTGATGTGTGCTTGTCTCGGGCCTCAGTGTGCGGTCCGTGACATTCTCCCCCACTGAATCTAGTGACGCCCTCGTCACTCTGCTTGCATGGTATCTGTCCACTTGGTCTTTGAATTGCCATAGACCCTCGGCTAGTTCCCAACTACCCTCACTGTCGGGAAGTCCCTTCCATTGAACGAAATATTCGTGCCTTGGTCTGTATCCTGGTCGTCGAATAACTCTCTCTGCTTGGATCTCTCGAACCTCATTCTCACAAGAGATCTTCACTCCGACTGACGCTCGGTGTGATTTGCCTCGATCCGGATCTGACTCATCTTGGTGGTAAGGCTTGAGTAAGCTAACATGGAACACTGGATGAGCTCGGATGGTCGGTGGCAACTCCAATCTATAGGCCATCGTGCCTACCCGCTTCACAACTCGGAATGGACCCTCGTATCTTCGCACAAGCCCTTTGTGCACGGTTGGGTTGAGCAAGATGCCTGTCAATTTGGCCAGGACTAGATCACCAACTTGGAAATTCACGTCCCTACGCTTTCGATCTGCCCATTTCTTGGTCCGCTTCCCTGCATTGTGTAAACAAGCTCGGGCTAAGTCGTGATGCTCTTGCCACTCTGTGGCAAACTTGTGTGCTGCTGGATTTGGCCCTTCATACTTGGAAACAACCGTGTTGGGTGTAAGCGGTTGTTGCCCAGTCACGATCTCGAACGGACTTTGGTTTGTCGCCTCACTCCGTTGCAAGTTGTAAGAAAATTGAGCCACATCCAACAGTTTTGGCCAGTCGCGCTGTGTTGCACTCACATAGTGCCTCAAATAGATCTCTAAGAGTGCATTCACTCGTTCAGTTTGCCCGTCGGTTTGGGGATGAACACTTGTTGAAAAGTTCAAGCTTGATCCCATGAGCTTGAATAATTTAGTCCAAAATCTCCCCGTGAATCGTGTGTCTCGATCACTGATAATCGTCTTTGGCACTCCCCAATATTTGACCACGTGCTTGAGGAAAAGACGAGCTGCCTCCTCGGCTAGACACACCTTAGACGCTGGAATGAACGTCCCATACTTTGAAAACCTGTCAACAACAACCATGATACTTGACAAGCCGTCAGTGTTGGGCAAACCGACAATAAAATCCATGGAAACACTTTCCCATGGTCGCTCGGGAATGGGCAATGGCTGCAACAGTCCCGCCGGTTTCTTCATCTCTATCTTGTCCTGTTGGCACACAAGACAAGTCTTCACATAGGCTTCAACATCTGTGCTCATGTGCGGCCAGTAATAGTTTTCTGCAATCAGTGCCAATGTCCGTTTCATCCCCGAATGTCCCGCCCACTTGGAATCATGGCATTCCCTCATGAGCCCCTTGCGCAATTCTCCAAACTGAGGCACATAGAGGCGATGTCCTCGAGCATATAGCATGTCCCCTTCAAGCCAAAACTTTCTGGTTCTCCCTTCTTTGGCAAAATCGATGAGCATTTTGGCTGTTGGGTCATGTGACAACCCCTCTTTGATGCGCTCTAATAGTTATCCCTTCGGCAAACTAACAGACTCCATGTTGTACCTTCGGCTTAGGGCATCGGCAACAGAATTCACCTTTCCTGGCTTGTACTCCATGGAAAAATCAAATTCTGCAAGGAATTCCTGCCATCGGACCTGCTTTGGAGACAACTTCTTTTGTGTTAGAAAATAACTATTGGCAACATTGTCTGTGTATACCACAAACCTGGACCCAAGTATGTGGTGTCGCCAAGTGCGCAAGCAGTGCACTACTGCAGTCATTTCCTTCTCATGGACCGTGTACTTCCTCTCGGTCTCATTGAGCTTCCGGCTTTCAAAGGCAACCGGATGTCCCTCTTGCATAAGAACTTCACCAATGGCAACATCAGACGCATCGGTGTAGATCTCAAATGACTTGGTGTAATCAGGTAACACCAACACTGGTTCATTGACCATGGCCTTCTTCAAATCTGCAAAGGCTTGCTGGCACTCGATACTCCAATCCCACGCCTTGTCTTTCTTCAGTAACTCGGTCAAGGGTGCGGCTATTTTGGAGTAGCCTTTAATGAACCTTCGATAATAATTGGCTAGCCCCAAGAAGGATCTCAACTCTATCACCTTGGTTGGCGGCTCCCAATCATCAATAACTCGAACTTTGGTCCCATCCATTCGAATCTTGCCACCTCCCACAATGTGGCCTAAGAAAGGGACCTCCTGTTAGGCAAACGAGCACTTCTCTTCTTTGACATAGAGCTCGTTCTCTCGCAAGACTTTGAACACCTTTCTCAAATGTCCCAAATGCTCTTCAAGTGTCTTGCTATAAATCACAATGTCGTCAAGGAAAACAACAACAAATTGATCAAGGAAGGGTTGTAATACCTTGTTCATGAGAGTACAAAAAGTGGCGGGGGCGTTCGTGAGGCCGAAGGGCATCACTAAGAATTCATATGAACCATAGCGCGTCACACATGCAGTCTTTGGTTTATCTCCTTCGGCTATTCGAACCTGATAATATCCAGACCTCAAATCCAACTTGATGAACCACCTTGCACCACCAAGTTGATCGAACAAGTCAGCAATGAGCGGGATCGGGTACTTGTTCTTCACAGTGAGCTTGTTCAAAGCTCGATAGTCGATACACATTCGAAGCGTCCCATCGTGCTTCTTCTGAAAGAGTACCGGCGCACCATAGGGTGCCTTAGACGGTCGGATATAACCCGCATCTAGGAGTTCTTTCAACTGTCTGCGTAACTCCTCTAACTCGGGTGGAGCCATTCGGTAAGGGGCTCTAGCGGGTGGCTCCGCATTTGGCACGAGTTCAATCTTGTGATCCACCTCTCTCTTTGGTGGCAAGCTTTTGGGTAACTCGGTTGGCATCACATCTTTGAATTTTGCCAACACTTGTCCCACCTCTTTCGGGACCTCGACGGACTTGGTAGGTTGCTCATCAACCAACGCAGCAAAGTAAGTTGGTTCCTCCTTGCGCACCCCCTTGCTAAGTTGGATGGCTGATAACATCTTGGCTTCAACTCCAGCCTTCCGAGTTGTCGGAACAATGCATTTATGTTTCGGATCCAAAATGCATAAACAATCGGCAAAGGGAACAGGAAACGCATTAACCCGGTCAAGGAAATTAAGTCCAATCACGAAATCAAAGTTATCCAAAGGGATTACCTTGATGTTTTCCTTACCGATCCAACCCCCAAGGTTTAGCATGACTCCTTTTGCCACCCCCGCAATCGGAGCCTCTTCGGAATTGACGGTTTTAATAAACCCACTTGCCTTCTCAACACGAAGGTCAAGTCTCTTGGCAGCTTGCTCGGACACGAACAATTCTGATGCACCGGTGTCCACTAGTGCACTCATCTTTTGGCCTGCCACGGTGATGTCGACGAACATCAGTCCCTTCTTCTTCTGACCCTTCTTAACCTCCATGGAACTCATGATGGAGTTAAGCTTAAGAGTCTCTTCTTCAGCATCCTTCCTTTGGATGGCAGCGGCTTTCTCCCTTTGAGGACAGTTTCTAGCCAAGTGCTTTCCTCCACAAACGTAGCACTTGAAAGGCTCATTGTTCTTCTCCCAAGGTCTGTTAAACTTGATATTATTACCTGCCGGCTTCTCAGACCCCTTATTGGCTGGTCTTTCCTTGTCTCCCCCACCATTACCTTTGAATTTTGGCTTTGGTTTGGTAGACTCGGACCTTTTGATCTCGAATTCGGCAATTGACTCAGCTGCGGACAAAGCTTTAGAAAGCTCTTGGACCCCCATACGGTTCAACTCCATTTTAGCCCATCGTTGAAGTCCGTCCAAGAAGGTAAAGAATCCTTCTTCCTCACTCAACTTTGGAATTTTAAGCTTGAGCTCGGTGAATCGCTTCACATAATCTTGGATTGAGCCAGTATGCTTGAGTTGTCGCAACTTTGCTCGGGCTTCTAGTTGCGCATTCTTGGGATAGAAATGTTCCTTGAGTTCGAACTGAAACTCACTCCATGTCGTAATGGGAATTTCCCCATTCTCCTTCTCAGAACACCTATGTCGCCACCATAGAAGAGCGATATCAGTCAAATAGACGGAAGCAATGTTTACCTTTGTTGCTTCGTCCTTGACCCCCATGGCTCGGAAGTGTTGCTCCATGGCCCAAATGAAATTCTCAACATCTTGGGCTGATCGTGTCCCTGCATACATCTTTGGCTTTGGGACATCGATCCTGGGTGTGGGTGCCACTGTTTCTGACATCATGCCATTCTTTACAGCTCTCTTGTAAATGGCAAGCTCACTTCGAAGATCCTTGATCTCCTCCACCAACTCGGCTTTGGTAGCTTCCCCTGCTACTTCAAGGGAATTGTCCCGTTGGTCTAACTTCTCATACATGTCGTCGAGAAGTCCTTGAACCGCAATCATGACTTCTTCTTTAAGAGAACCCACTCTCTCAAAGTACGGTTCTGTATCTTCTTGGGCCTCCTTGACTTCCTTCATGGAATCTTCAAGTCTAACGACCCTCCTCTCCAAGGCTGAAATGATGTCCCTGGAACTCTCTCTCCTCTTCTTCTCAACAGCAGCACGGGTCTCTTGTTCAACTGCTGGAACATCGCTTGTGTTTTGTGGTGCCATTTCTCTCACTCGAACAGGCTCGGATACCACTTGTCACGTCCGTAGAACTCAAATCTTGGAGCGTGCGGCCTTAGACGCTTCTTGATCAAACAACGACTAAGTAAGCCTGAATCTCGATCAAAGCTAAAGTGCTTAGATCCTAGCGGAAGCAAAGGAACTCTGAAAGAAAAAGGCAAAACAAAAAGACAAGGGAGAAATTGAGTGAATACTTTGTATATTCAAGTATGAAATGTGAAGTGTGTAAAATGAGGTGGGGGTAAGCCTCTATTTATAGTTGAAGCCCCCCTACATCCAACGGTCAAAATTAGAGTACATCGACGGTTGAGATACAATGATAAGATTTTACAAAGATATAGAAAGAATAAAAAGGGAATATTCCTGATTATATGCCACTTGCCATATCTTCTTTGAAAGGCTCTTCAAACTCAAGTGTTGGGCTAAGTGGTGATAGGCCCAAAATTCTACAGAGTGCTTCTTGGGCAGCTTGATGTGTGCTTGTCTCGGGCCTCAGTGTGCGGTCCGTGACATATAATTAATGTTTTGATGAAATGGTTAAACGTAGATAACAAGTTTATTGAAATGTTTTGAGAAATTGAAGTGTTGGGAATTAATTTGGGAGATTATTTGAATGTGACTATATTGTGAAATGTAAATTTTACAGGGGGATTTTATGTAAATAGGCAGAAATGCTGCAGAAATTTTTATAAAATAATTTTACCATTATGTTTTCATTTAAAAAATAATAATAATAGAAATGTAAGTTGCTTCGGCAACGAAATGTGACATTTTATATTCAGATCCAACAATTGGGTCGGGTATAAGATGTCACAGTTGAGCCATACTCGATTGCCTCGCATTGATAAATCTTTAATTGGAGTAGATTACACTTGTTCTAGAGAAGGATTTTGACATAAAGATTGTCAAAAAAGTGATGCAAAATGTATAGAACGTGTGGAAACAAGGATTTTTTTTTTCAAAGCGATGATGGATTTGAAGAAAGTTGAAGGCAAATAGATTGTAAGTAAGTTTGTTGATAAACACAATCACGAACTCCTTACACCAAGAAGTACAAGTTTTCTTCGTGGGCATAAAAAATAACAACAGACAAAAAGAATCTGATCAATACATTAAATGAAGCTGGTGTATCAACTCGAAAAATTGCATCAGTTTTAAGTCAAGAATTTGGTGGCCCTTACAATATTAGTTGTACGTTGACTGATATCCAAAATTATTTAGGAAATAAAAGAAAGAAGCCTCTTGAAAAAGGAGATGCACAGAGGATGTGCAAGTATTTTAAAGAATGTCAAACAAAATATTCTAGCTTCATTTATGCAATTCAAGTTGATGAAGGTGGTCACATGGGAAGTCTTTAGGTTGATGGGATATCGAGAATGGCATACCAATATTTTGGAGATGTTGTAACTTTTGATGCTAAATATCTTACGAATCAATATAGTATGCCTTTTGTACCATTCACTGGTGTCAACCATCATCATCAATCAATAATGTTTGGATGTGCTTTATTAATTAATGAAACTGCAGAATCTTATATATGGTTGCTAACCACTTGGCTTGAGGAAATGCTCGGTCATGCGCCAACTAAAATTATCATCGATGATGACAAAGCTATGGGTAAGGCAATTTCACATGTATTACATAATGCTACTCATAGATTATGCATGTGGCATATCTTACAAAAACTTCCAGAACATTTGGCACATATATATAATAAATATCCTTTGTTTCATGATGAGTTTCACCATTGTATTCATGATACAGTTACAATTGAAGAGTTTGAGCTAGATGGAATGAGATTATTTGTAAGTATGGCTTGGCAGAAAATAATTGGTTGGAAGATATATATATTCGTCGTGAAAAGTGAGTGCCTGCATATTTGAGAAAAACATTTTGTGTTGGATTGTCAACAACATAACGGAGTGAGAGTATGAATAAATTTTTTTTAAAGATTTTGTTCAATCTAGCACTTTAGTAAGTGATTTCATTAATCGGTATGAACATGCTTTGAATGCACTGTATGTTAAAGAGAAAAAAAAGAATGTGAAGACAATGAACTCTAAAGCAATTTTGAAGTCATGTTACAATGTTGAGGCTATAGTTGCAAACACTTACATTAGAAAAATGCTTCTAAAATTTCAGAAAGAACTTTTTTCTAATCAAAGTTTAAAGATAGTCAAACTTGATGAAAATGGGGGTGAAAAGATATACAGAGTGATGCCTTTTGGGAAAGAAGGTTCATCATATGAAGTAGCTTTTGCAAATCTAACAAGAAAGCCATATGTTCATGCCACATGTTTGAATTTGTTGGGATTTTATGTAGTCATATTTGGGCTGTGTTTGTGAAAAAGTCTTTAGTTGAGGCACTTGATCCCCAGTTTGTATTAGAGAGATGGACAATGAATGTTAAAAAACGAATAGTTGATGGAAATTTTGGATATGCTTTACAAGTTGAAAGACAACCTTCTGAATTTTCAATGCGAAATTATTTAATGGTGCAATTTTAGAAATAGTTAAGCTAGGATAAAAATCATGTAAGAAACACGAACATCTTTCTACGACTTTGAAAAAAGTTCATGAAGAGCTTTTACCCATATTTGATGGTGAAAATAACACAACTTTAGAGGATGAAAATTTAGAAGGCACAAATCAATTTCAAGATAATCAAAATTTGTCAAATATTACTCCTTTAAAAGATCTGTTGCATGTCCCACTAAAGTAAGACCAAAATCCATGAGACAGAAAAATCCAAGAGAAAATCATTCGACAGGAAAAAAAAGTGTAGTGTGTGCAAGCAACCTGAGCATACAATGACTACAAGTTTTGTTAACAAACGATTAAGGTATGTATGAATTTCTTTTGAGTATATATTTCAAATTTGAATTGTTTAATTTAACTATATTAACTTCTTTTTATGTTTCTTTTTGTTTAGAGCGGAGAATATGATTTTGACATCAACAATGAAAAATCCAATACCATTCAACCAATAAGATTATACTTTAAAGGTAAATTAATTAGGCAATTATGTATTGATTGAATAAAACATTAAGGGATCAAATTTTGATTATCATGTATATGTTATGTACAAATATTTCAGGAATCTCACCCAATAAATTTCTCTCATTTGAAACCATCATTCAACATGTCTCAGGATTTCAATCCTCAATCATATACGGTAAAAATATTATTGAAATTTTTTTATTTGTTTCAAAGATCTTCAAATTCATAATATGTTATTTTACCAATTTTTCATGTTATTGTGTTATATTGTAGGAGTTGATAAGGGAGCAACACTTGAATGCATACAACCAAGACTAAATTTGAGCTTATCAAGTTAAATTTTTAATTGGATAGAAGGAGAGTAACATTTAAATGCATAAGTTAATTTTTTAATCAAATTTTTTTAAGAGAATAAATTATTTTATGTGTCAAATAGACCTTAATTTGTTATTTATAATTTTTTTTAAATAAATTGATTTTAGTAGAAACAATAGTTAATGCTTATCTGTTTGTTAGTCTTTGCTTCATGATCTATAATTTTGCATATAACAATAAACATGGAGATTATTAAATTAATTAACAATTGTATTAAAATAACCAATAAATTTTAAAGTAGCTTCCACATTATCCAGCTGTACAAATACACATCAAAACCAGAATCATAATATTAGCTCCCTGATAGTTTATTACGTTGCCTGATCACCAAGTTTCTCAGCTCAAGTCAACTGACCATTCTATCCATCACTTAACCATTCTTATCATTAGCCAATTGTGTTCCATGGTATACATAAATGTGAACATTGTCTAGGCCTGTAGCTTCCAATATCTGAACCAACAATCCACTAATATCCAAGGCCATTAACTCCTCAAAACAAAGCTGGATAGCATGTCAAAATTTCTTCACTGAGCTAATAGATGTCAAGACGCCTCGTCTGCATCTAAACCTGAGCTGGAATTTGAAAATACAGAGATTAATACTTACATAAAGAATAAACTAGTCAAGAACAAAACAAAGAGCAAGTTCTTTCATCCCTACCAAATTGACAATATCCATTGAGATAAAAGAGCCTCTAATGTTTTAAGTCAGCCAATTGATAGGAAGAAAGGTTACCACTGTGATAAATATAAGAAAACCAATTGAAAAAAGATACAAAGTTTGGACTTCCAAAGCTAAAGAGAACTCAAAGGAGAAAGAAAATAAAATATTATTTCACAGAACAAGGCATCATCACCACCCCAACACGCCTGGGTTCATAAGCATCAACACCATCATCAGAGGTTTTCTCCACCACATACTGGTCTGCAACAAATTCATGATCACCATGAGTTTCAATTGGGACCAACTTTGTTGCATCCACTCCACATTCCACTATTCCATCCTTCCATGCGACATCAACCCTTGTTCTACTATTGACAATTGAAAAAAGAATAATTAGTCATATTATATAAAGCAAAAAATAATTCGGTCATTGATATTTTCTATCACTATTTACCAATGTAAGTTCCAAGTAAAACTGAAACAAACAGTACCCAGACTCCAATGATATGCCAAATTCAAAAATATAAACTTGACTGCATACCACCACCACTATTTGCACAAAAAGACCCCCACCAAAAAAAAAAAAAAGAAAATTGTGCAAGTGAAAATCAACTTTCTTTTTTGTTATTGACAATTGAAAGAGCCATTTCAAAATTATCCCTTATTCTACTATTGACAATTAAAAAAGCCCTTTCAAAATTATCCCCTTTCCTTTTTGCTTTCTTGTCATTCCTAATCACAATTTTACGGACTTTCTTGCGGTGAAGAGGTCAGTGCTCATGGACAGACTCCTTTGAAACTGATAATGAACTGCTACAAGAGCTATATTCAAGTGAGACTTTATTTTTCATATTTCCATTGTCTTTAGTTTCAACAATTGCATTGTTTTCATTTGAAACCAACAAATAATTCAGAGAAAAAAAATAAAATTTACAGAGGTTTAAGAGAAAACATACAAAAATTTGTTGAAACCTAACCAAATCAGTTAAAATTCCTCACCGATCGAGTAATATAGTGAAAATTTGCAATTTCTCTCAATTTAGACTTAAAAAAATGTGTTGATTGCCCAAAGGTTTTAGTTATAAAACATCTTAGAAAAGAGATTATAATTACAGCTCAAAAGTGTAAAAATAGGATTGTACCTGTTTTTCTTCTTTTTAACTAACCAAAATACAGAATAAGGAAGTCTATATTGTCTTTTTCAAGAGCTAACATGCCAATTAATGAAAATTGCCTCAAACAAACGAGTTAGAAAAAGTCAAGTTTGATCCCAGTTAAGTGTGCAGTTAAGTGTGCTCGCGCAAGCTTAACATATGAATTAACAATTGTTGTTGAAAACAAATTTCTTTAAATATGCAAACTTGAATTATTATCCTTTTGGGGCATTTAATCAAACATGTAACGAGTGGAATGACTAGTAAAGAAACCCACATGAAAGGTGAAAAAACAAGCTAATAATCTTTATGAACCTTAGATGAGGGGGCCCCTTGATTGGTTTCTACCCATATTTTCTCCATGAATATTTATCAAGAGAAATATCAGTCATCTTGCTACTAATAGTTGGAACTCTAATGACCTTTTTTGAATTGAAATTTGCCTTGTGGTAGATTTTTTCAATAAGCCTTAAATGTTTTTGATTTTTTTTAATTGTCGATCTCTATAAATAGGTGATGCTTTGAGTTGAGGTAGACCATAATTAAAAATATAGTTAAAGTAATGATTGTATACATGTGAGAGCATAATAAAATTTGTATGTCCTTAAAATTTAATGACATGACTTTATTTCATGGGTGTCTAAAAATTATGATTTTTAGGATCAACTTAATATTATTTATTCTCTTTTTTCTTTGATGGATAGTTTTATGGGTAAATTATCAAAATAGTCACTTTTTTACCTCATATTACATTTTAGTCACTTATGTTGTTTGAAATGTTACATTTTAATCATTTACGTTATTGTGTTATAACATTTTAGTCATTGAGCCGTTAATTGTCGTTAACGATGAAACAGTAAGCTGATGTGACACGTTAAATCATCATTTCAAATGAAAATTTTAGGTTAAATTCTAAAATTGGTCTTTATATTTTTTTCATTCTAAGCAATTTAATTTTTTTATTTTTTAAATTTCTTTTTTTTTCCATTCTCTTTTGTTTCTCCCTTTGTTTTCCTCCATTCTTCATTTCTTTTAACATAGTTTTTCTATATTTTTCATTTGTTAAAATTAGTTTACAAGCTCGCCTCACTCGAAAAAATTAAATTGTTCAAAAAAAAAAAAGTATAGGGACTAGTTCTAATAAATGGAAAACATAAAAATAACTACGTTAAAAAATATGGAGAAGGGAGAAAAACAGAGGAAGAAGCAGAAGATAATGGAAAATAAAGAAAAGAAAAGAAATTTAAAAGAACATAAAAGAAAAAAAAATTAAATTGCTCAAAACGAAAAAATATAATATAGAGTCTGATTGTATAAATTAACCTAAAATTTTTGTTTGAAATGATGATTTAACGTGTCACGTCAGCTTATTGTTACACCTTTAACAGCTCAATGACTAAAATGTTACAACGTAATAACGTAAGTGATTAAAACGTAACATTTCAAACATAAGTGACTAAAATGTAACCCGAGATAAACAAAAGTGACTATTTTAATAGTTTACCCTAATTTTATTTGAATTAGTTTGTATCATTCGTTGTGTATATTAAATTTAGAATATTTTTTTATAAAATTAATTTTTATTTAAAATTTTAAATTTTAAAAATAATGTAATTATAAAATGTTTTTTTTAAATATTTAACTAATTTAGAATCTGTTATATAATTTTAAAAATATTTAATATTAAAACAATAAAAAAAATTATCATGATTTGAATATTAATATTAATATATTATATTTTTATTAATATATTTAATTTATATATGGTTAAATCAATTTGTTTTAATGTTAAAATTGTTAATATTCGACTTTTTTTTGTAATTTTATATTTATTTTCACTCTTCGTCAATGAAAATAATTAACTCTTATTATATTTGAAAAATATAAATCTAATTTAATAAATTTTATTAATATGTGTCTTTTTAAAAAACTATATTTGAATCTTAACGATTTAACATTCATAATTTTAATAGTATAATATTATATTAAAAATAGATAATATTAAAATATAATTCAATTAAGTAAAATTTTAAAATAAAGAGGTAATTTTTTTAAATCAACTTTATATTTAACAAATAAAAAATTAAAGAAAATTTTTAAACAAAAAGCATAGACTAACTTAAAAATATTAAAAGATAAGGAGTAAAAGAGTATTTTACCCAAATTGTAAATAAATGCTTTAAATAGAAGCGTCATTCCTTAAAAAGAAAAACTGTAAAATAATCATATACTTGATTTAAACTTGGTTATGATTGATTTTCATGAAATGATTATAATTCTATTATATTATAAATTAATGACAGGATAGTGTTGATGTTTTACAATTGTAATACCTTATGACTCCAGTAAAGTGATCGGATCGAATTGCTGGGAATTTGTTTAACTAATAATATTTTTTATTTTTGCATATAATTTATTTAGAGAAGAAGTGCGATTAAACGCATTATAGTATTTAGTAAGATACTTTTTTAATTATTTATGTTTCTATTTTTGTAAAAACAAATATGGTTCTCATTAAGTTTCATAAATATTTCAAATAAAATATGGAATTGTAATCACAATATTGCTTTGTAGGAATTTGGTCGTGCAACTAAAACAAAAGAAATTGGCAACAAAATATTATTTCCACAAAAGTTTTCTTTCTAGAAGCCTTAATTCTTTTTTGAATTATAAGATGTGGGTAAAATTTTAATAACAACATGATTAATGCGATTCAAACGCGAATTACATTTGAAACAATAAATATATTTAATTATTAAGCCAACACACATAATTCAAATTTATGTTTTAATATAACTTTTAATTACACATCGCAAGCTTTTATTATGACAAATGGCACTCTTAGATTCCCATATAAGGATTATTATTATTTTATTCTAACATCAAATTGCTATAGTACATAGATATGACTAGTATCATAAGGTGACACCCACACCACATCCTCTTAATCTTGATTCTACAATCTAAATGCCACACCGATAATATTTATATTATTAATAAAGTCATTGACGAGTTAATCGGGTATCAATTCAATTAGAGAAATTATAAAAATATTTTTTATAATTGAAATAAGTTATACTATTTGAAAGTATTTTAATCTTTTTATTTTAATAAAAACCAATAAAAATATACATATAATGGGATTTAAATTCATACCCAGGGGGCTAGCAGGTGAAAAAATTATTTTTTAGACCCTTTAAAATTTTTAAAATTTTAAATTAGTAAAGGTAAAATTTGCCCCCTAAAAATGATAAAATTTTGATTTAATACTTTAAAAATTACATTTTTACTATCGTAAAAATTACAATTTAATTTCAGTCTCCCTAAAAAACTTTCTGGCTTCGCCCTTGCTCATACTAATTGAATTAGTAAAATCTTAAATTTATCACTAAACTAAAGCTTTATTTTATTATTTTTATTTTAATATACACAATTTATTATCTTCATCATATATATATATATATAATAATGTTGTTAATTGAGTTGATATCACAAGTTAACTCAACACCAACTCAAGATTGATAACAACATCATGATAAATAATTTTACTCATTTAGTAATCTTAATATGATATATTTATGTGTTAAAATTTCATTTTACTTACAATTTAATTAATTTTTTCCATTTTAGTATTATACATATTTAATTTGTTATTATTAATTAATTTCAAATTATATATTTTATTATTTATTCTATATTATTTTCAAATACACTTTTATTTTTTAAATACGTGATTTCTATACACGTGTGACAAAAATTCTAATATTAAATAATTTCTAAATTATGTTCTAATTTTGAAAACTTTATTTCATAACTATAACTCCAATATGTAATATTTCCTATATTCTAATTAGTTGGTAGTGAAATCCAAAAAAAAGCAATCATTTATTTTATTTAACATTTTTCTTTTAAAATCTTTATTACATATGTGATATTTAATATGATTATCAGATATATTAAAAGATGTTTCTAAAAAGTACAGTAAAATTTTCTATTAATATGATTATCAGATATAAAAATCGATCTTTTAAAGTAACACATGTTTGAGATTAGACCAATACGGATCAAGCAAACTGAATTTTTTATCTTGTGGAAATTTGCATGAAAGTCTCAAAGGAATATCTTAGAAATCTTTGATTTATCATAAACTTTAATAGGAAATTGGTAGTCCTACTTTGATGGTAAGTTTGGTAGGGATTATTATTGTAATTGATCAATATCAATAAATCCAAAAATACTTACATATGTGAGATTTGTATAGGTTAGAGACGTAAAGAGATTTAACACTTAATCTGTTCATATGAAACTTGTTTTATAATGTGCATTTTGTAAGTAAAAAAAATTAAGTCATTTGATTTTATAAACTGAGTTTTTAGAAGGAAAATTTACCGAAAAAAATTTAAATATTAAATATAAGTATTATTGGTGAATGGTAAGACTTAAATCATTCTTTATATGTGATTTTTCATGGAGGTTATTGATGGGCTGAGTTTTTAGGGGTCTTATGACCACAGGGTAGGCAAATTGGTTTGCCTAAATTATTTGTTTTTAGCCTTCATGCATGTTATTGGTTCTATATCTTTTAGTATGAACCTTTTGAAATTTCATGTAACTCATATTTCCTTTCCTAATATAAAATTTCCGTTATTTGAAAAAAAAAAAAAAATTTATTTCATTCACTAAAAATTCATATAATATATTTCCCTAATTGCTTACTAGACCAGTTTATGGATAAGATTATCTGTCCAGATTTGAAGGTCTGTCTGAAATTTAAAAGGGTTTGTGCAAAAATATTAGGTCCGAAAATGGACTTGTATAAAAAAAATAAGTCCATTTAAAATATGGTTTGGGCTTGGGCTTGAACATTCAAGGTTCGAGCTTGGCCCGACCCGACCCATTTTAAGTTTATAATACTTTATATTATGTTATTTTTGTATATTATGTAATTTAAAACACGTAAAAAATAAACCTATACTAAATATATAATATTACTCTAATATAAACATTAAAATATGTTAAGATAATTATATAAAAAAATTTCAATAAATAAAAAATGTATAACCAATTTGTTATGTATAAAAGATGAGTTCCCATTGATACAGAGTCGATTACAATAGATTTATTAGAAGGTCTCATTGGCATGCATCCAGTAGGAATTGAACCTACGAAATCGTCAATATTAAATATTAAAATAATACAATAAAAATATTTTTAAAAAATTTAAAAAATAATATGGATGAGCTTAAAATGAGCATGAGTTAACCTTTTACAAATATGAATAAATTTGAACAAAATTTTAAGTCTAGATTTCGATTTAGACAGAACTTAAACAGACATAAAATATATTAATATTATGTTTAAACTCAATTCGACCCGATCTATGAACACATAAATTGCTTATTAATAAACAATTATTTAAAATTTTGGCTTCACAAAGAGACAGAGTGAAGCATAATAAGTTGAGATGCATAGAAGATGCGATAAAGCTTAGATGTCATGTCATATCATGTCATTAAATATAAAAATATTTGGAAACCTAAATAATTAAACAAATTTGCTTAGGTCAAAAGTTTCAGGAGGCAAGCAATTTGAAAATCTTAATATGAAGATTTTTAAAATATTTTTTTAAAGTTTTTCATTTTAAATTATATCATATAAAATTTGATATCTCATTTAATAGTTAAAAGATGATTTTAATAATATAATGATCTTATTAAAATAGCATTGATAGTTTAAGGATGTAATTAAAATGTTTTAAAATTTGAGGATTAATTTAAAATGAAAGTTATAGTTTGAGGATGTTTGGTATAATTAACTCTTTATTTGAAATCGATATAAAATGATGAAAAGATAAAGATCTTATCATAATAATATTAATTATAATTTGAAAGAATGGGTATTTCTGTAATTTCATAATTAAATTCGCGATCCATTTAAAAGTGACATCAATTTAATAAAGTATTAAATATAAGTATTTGATTAAATATTAACTTTGATTTAATATATAATGTGATAAATAAATTTTGAGTTTGTGAAATTATATATATGAAAATTTAATTTTTTAGTTTAATTTTCAAGAGTAATTAATATTGTTATCAATTTTAAGTGTACTTAATAATTGAATTTATTTATTTATTTTAAAAGTGTATAATTAAATTAAAAATTAAATTATATTAAATTAAAATTCATAAATAGTAAAATTATGTGAAATTGATTTTTCTTTCTTTAAAAAAAAGGATAGAGATTCCAGAATGTTTTTTGAGGAGAGATTCCTTAGTTAGCCAAACATGTAGAGTCGAAAATCACAAGTTTTTGCACTGTAATCTTGAAGCATAATTTGGATTTAGGCGTCATGGTTAGGCTTAAGCACCTCTCTGGCTCCCGTATAGGTCACTGGAATTGGACTCATCGACCGCACCCCAATGGTATTAATTCCAATTGATATCCTTCGTAGCCCACATGCTCAGACTTAAGCACCTCTCTGTCCCACACATCGACTAACATTTGGGTTTCAATGGCAAGAGTCCATGGCCATTGCCATTTCTAAACTGCTAAACCCAATCTTAATCAACACTGAAA
This sequence comes from Kokia cookei, assembly GCA_039519145.1. Classification (NCBI taxonomy): domain Eukaryota; kingdom Viridiplantae; phylum Streptophyta; class Magnoliopsida; order Malvales; family Malvaceae; genus Kokia; species Kokia cookei. The sequence continues at coordinate 9,184,682 of CM076900.1, read as the reverse complement.
TGTTTAACAAAGATAATTAAAATGAAAATGACTCGCCAACATGATTTTGTTTTTGGTAAAATAAGTTCATATCAAGCCTTTATAATAAATTTATATATTTTCAAGTTTTTAAATTTTTTTTTAATTTGGACTAAATTAATAAAATTTGTAAATATTGAAGGTTAGATTTGTTGAGTTTTTTAGAATCAAGACCAAACTGACTGATTATGCAAAGTGTTAAGGGTTAAATTTATTATTATACTAATCAAAATAGTATTATGTCAATATTTCTTTTAGTGACCAAGGCATTTTGATGGTGCAGTGGCTAAAAACGATAATTAATTTAATGGGGTGACTAAATAAACAAAAAAAATCGATGACTAAAATAAGAATGTGTTAAAACTTAGGTCGATAAAATTATCTAGAATTATTATTAAGAAAATTTTAAAAATATCCAATTGATATTTTAGTTATAATTCAAGAGCTAAATTGATTCTTAATCTTTTAAATTAATGTGCCACATCATACTCTTAATGAAAATTAAGAGATAAGTGATTAAAATATAATAATTTAATAATTTTAATGATAATTATGTAATTTTTAAAATTTAAATTTAAACGATTGAAATATAATTTTAATAAAAAATTGATATAATTTACACTAAAAAATTTAGAAAACCCGACGAACCAAAGTAACCTTTTAAAAACAAAAAGGAGACAGAGCGGTACCAAAACAAAGCAGAAGCCAAACTCAAAATGGCGATGACGGGACCGATGGCAAAGGGAGAGATAGTTTACAAAATCTACAGAGCTTTAACCTACGGTCTATCACCCTTGCTGCACCTTCACTTGCACTGGCGCAAGCTCCGAGGCCTGGAGCACCCTACCAGGTGGCGCGAACGCTTAGGTCGGCCTTCCCTCCGCCGTCCCTCTTCCGGCCCACTTCTCTGGTTCCACGCCGTCTCTTTAGGAGAAGGAATGGCTGTCATTCCTGTCATTAAATTTTGTAGTCAACGGAGACCTGATCTCAACATTTTGATGACAACGACGACAGTTTCCGCATTGTAAGACGTCGCCTTAAATTTCGTTTCTTTTTTTAAATTAATCTTGTTACGAGCGCTTAAGGTTATCTAGTTAAATGTGTTAAGATCGTCGGAAAATCTTCAATTCGTTTTTAAATTATAAACACATATACAGTAATAGCTGTAATTTGATCCTTTAGTTAATTTACAGATAAAACTGTGTATGCCATTTTAGATTATCTTTCTTTTTGCAGTGAAGTACTGAAAGATAGACTTCCAGCTAATGTTATATATCAGGTTAGTTACCTAACATACAACTAATGCTTGATTTAATTGGAAGTTTGATCCTGATGCATGCAAATCACTTAAGTTATGAGTTAAGGTTTCTTTTTTTCAAATATACCTATGTGGTGAAACTTTAGAACTTTGTACCAGTTTGCTCCAATTGATACTCCTGCTGCCATGGATGCTTTCCTTGGGTATTGGAAGCCAAATTGGATTGTAATAATGGAGAGTGAACTATGGCCAAACCTTATTATTGGTGCTTCCAAATGCGGAGTAAGTTGTTTCCTACTTTGCGATGGATGTATGTATCTCACTTCATTTTGGACCCTTTGAGGGAATAGAAAGTACGTCATTGGTTCGTTCAGCTACATGTCTGATTTTTTTTTCTTTTAATTCCTATACATATGCTGAATGATCTGAGAAAAAAGGATGAATTGTCGGCACATGTTATCAAGTCTACACTATTTGTCTACTCTATTATATGATATTCATTTTTACTTTTATGGTGTTTTATTATGTTTCAGGTCTTTTAGTCTTTTATAATGTATGAATTTTATTTATTTATTTCAGATTGGTCTGGCATTATTAAATGCTCGATTGTCTGCAAAGTCCTTTAGACATTGGTCAAGACCAGTGCTGTTTCCACTAATCTCTCTTTTATTGTCCAAATTTTCTTTGATTGCCCCATTGGTATGTAATTCATTATCTTTAGATGCTTCATTCTGTCTTCCTTTGTCATGTCATTTCTCAAATTAGTGCCTTTTTTACTTCATAAATTCTTTGTTGCTTGCCACAGAGTTCTGTCCAAGCAATTCATTTTCAGCTTCTGCAAGCTCCACCTTTTAGCATAAAATTTTCTGGTGATCTAAAATACGGTATGCTGATAATATGTTCTCTTCAAATATCATTTTTATTCATATACAGTTCTGCTCTTATACTGAATCACAAAGTGGTACGGTAGACTACATTTGCTTTACATTGTTAAATTGTCAATTCGTTTGTTCTATTCTTTATTTATAATTATAACATGAAAAGAATAATTTAACGATGGCCGCAGTGCCTCCTTCCACTTAGTTATTACTTTCTAGTTTCCTCGTATAAATATCCCTCAATTTTTTTTCAGATAATATATTGGTAAGTTCTTAAGAAATTATTATGATCTGTCCTGATATACTACTATTCCATCTATTCAGCGGTGGATGAATATGAAAAAAAGGATACCAGACATATAGAATATCTGCAAAAACAGCTTTCCCAAAAACAAGTTTGGATGGCTGCTTCAATTCACCGTGGTGAAGAAGAAAGTCAGTTCTTCCTACTCTTGTAACTCTACCATGATTGCCTTGTTCTAGGTTGTCATTTGCATTATTATTTTACGCAAGACCTTAACCATTTGTATGTTACCATATATTAGTTGAGTTATTTTGCAAGGTTAGCATGCCATAGTAATTTTCAGATGATTAGTTCTGAAGCTGCTATGGAACTGCCACCAAGATAACAACGGTTTACTTTATGTCTGATCAGTCTGTGGCTACCCTCATTTTTCATTCGCCATTGGCTTTCATTGAAATCACATAATTCCTCCATGTAACATGTTATTTTCATGTTTACTTTGGTGACTTGTTGGATGACCATGGCTTCTGCAGTTAATTTAATGCATTGACTTGGATAGTTTAATGAATTATGGTCATTTTGCATTTGGTTAATGTTTCTTCTGATGATTATGGGTTCATTCTAAGACATTTATAGCTTAAACTCCCAGGATCATTGCAATTCTTTACTAGTTGGAGTGAAAATCCACATGCTGTGAGTTATGCGTTTCTTGGAGAAAGCACTAACAGACATTTTCTGCAGTCATTTTGGGAGTTCACAACGTTCTTGTGCAAACTCACCCAGACATTGTCACCATTATTGTTCCTCGGCATCCACAACATGGACAAGAGATTGCTGAAGTATGATTCAGCTGCTCACCAGTTTTATTTTTCCATTCAATACAACTAGTCGATCTGCTACATGCTTGAATTTTGATCTCTTTCCTTTTACACTCCTTACTCCCTCTCATTTTGCTGACTAATGTTACATACTTTTTATCAGGTGATAACTTCTATTTACAAGTTATTAGGGGAATTATTATCCTTTGAATACCATTCCGTGAAGTTTATGACCCTTGATTTATATTTATGGGCGATACAACTTGATTCCTCTTCATCAAAGTCATCCTCTTATGATAATGAACTTTATTTATCATCTTCAACATGCTTCTACCTCTATATCATTCATTTTCATTAGTTGTTACTGAAATTGAATTCCTTTTACCATTAAAATGTCCATCTACTTCATAATCATGAAGTCATTATTTAATAAGATAGGAATTAGCTTCCCCTTGATTGAGAAAAAATGCTTTTGTTGCATGGTATCTTTAATTTATATTGGCTTTACATTTTCTTAGAATTATTTCAAAACCTTAAATTTATAATGCAGGAATTGCAGAAAGGAGGGCAAAATGTAGCTTTGAGGTCTCAACATAAAGAACTTATTCCAGGAACAAGCATATATTTGGCAGATACACTTGGTATAGAGCATCTTGTTCCTTTTCATTTTTCCTTGATTTTTCCCTAGTTAATCTTTAGTCAAAATTCTTATTAGGTTTTTAATATGAGCTTTTGTAGTTATTTAGTTAATGTTATTAAATATCAGACGAACTTCCCTGCCTTTGATTTGTGTTGTTTATTGTTTCCTTTTAGTGAGATGCTATTTGGTAAACAATGAATTATAGCAATCTGGTTTAACTGTAAGAAGATAGAAAGAACATAGTAGAAATGAGAACAACTATAGGCTGCGGTATAGAGTTAACTGAGCTAAAATAAAAGAAAGTTGTTAAGCATATAAGATCAAATTGGGGAATATACTGATATGTCTGCTTCAAATAGTTTGATAGACTTCAGCCCTTTCTTTGGAAGTAGTTGTAATTTAAATTTGCTCTCGTCACTTGACTGGTTTTTGGAATCCTTGGGACTTGTGGAAACCTTCAGAAATAGTTTAGGAAAGAAACAAAAAAGCACAACTGGGCTCGACAGATAAGGCCTATCATGAAATATCTAAATTGGATAGGATTCTATCTGTATGATATCAAGCACATTGCATGTACTTTTGCCTGAGTCAGATACAAGCCTCTTTTGCTTCACCAGCATATCTTTTTCACTTTCCAGATTAAAGAGGGTGACTTGCATTACAAGGAATAAAAAAGGAAAGTTTCTTGAACCCATTGATATTCTTGGACTTAGAAGCTTAACTTCCATTTCACTTCCTATGCAAGTAAAATAACTTTGAATAGATTTCCATCATGCAATGCTGTTGTTAAACTATTTGTATTTCCTTGGCAAAATCTGTTTCATATTGTTATTCTGTATTGTAGGTGAATTGAGGCAGTTGTATAAGTTGACCCCAATAGCTGTAATTGGAGGTTCTTTCTTCCCTGGGTTAGCTGGCCATAACATATCAGAAGCAGCAGCAGCTGGCTGTGCTGTTTTGAGTGGTAAAATTTGTATCATGCACCAAAATTTTTCATTGGCCTTGTGCACCCTTCTCAAGGGTTTTATTTTGTGATAATTTCAGGCCACCATGTTGGGCATTTCTCACATATGGTCAGAGAAATGCAGCAATTAAATCCTTTGTCAGTAATGCAGGTATCTTTTCAAGTTAAATGTTCCCTTTTTCTACTAGAGTGATCTCTTATTAAGACTCTTTCTGTATGGATTTTGTGGAGATGATAACCTCTGTTGCAACAATATGGTATATGATTATTGTACTTGGGCATTTAGTATGTATTAAAGAAAAATATGTTTATTTGATTAATCCTTTTTGTAATGTTGTATTGGTAGAAAGGGGCATTCAAATTCTGGACCTCCTTTTAGGTGGTGGAATGGTGTGGTTATCACCAATTTATTACATAGCACCTGTTGGATTCATCTTTGTTTCAGTCCATCTAGTCCTAAATCTAATCGGTTTAGTAAGCTGATTTCTCTGTATCTTCTAGGGTTGTAAGTACTTATTTGGAGGTTATTTCTCACAGATGTTTATGGGTAAATTGTGTGTC
>CM076900.1:6046054-6087353 GCA_039519145.1 Kokia cookei | reverse complement strand
TAATATGGCACATTATGTCAATTCCAGATTTGTGTTTTTATTATGACCAAAATATTTTTATGTTCGTTTTATAATATATAAACATTATTTATTTTAAAATTCATAATTACTTTTTACAATTTAAGGTAAACTACCTTAAAAATTCCTTTTATTTTTATTTTTTATATTTAAAAATTCAGACTCATGTTAATATTGTTATTTTTTTTGTTAAATTTGTGTGAAATTTAAAAAAAGGTAATTTATTTATTTAGTCACTCGAGTTAACTTGTGTTTTAATTTTGATCATCCATTTGAAACTTTTGTTAATTTAGTTACTCCTATTAAATAAATTATCAATTTTAATAACTTCTATTAGATAAATTATAATTTTTATAATTTTTATAAAATCAAACTTATATAAGCTCAAAACAATAAGTTGAAAAAATATTTGAGAGAACAAAGAAAAATAAAAATGGCGTTGATTAAGAAAGATGAGAAGGAAAAGTGTGGACTTTGGGGAAGGAATGTGTGAAAATATATTAAAATTTCATTATGTTTTTATAATTTTTTTTAGTATTTCATATATTTTTATAAATTTCAATAATTTTTGAATTTTTATGTATTTTTTGAAATTTAAATTTAAATTATATTTTCTTTTAAATTTTAAAATCATGATCAAATTGGTATAATGTGAAAATATTAAGGGTTAAATTTGGTTTTTTTTTTTTTCAAAATTAGAATTAAAATTAAAAAAAATGGGTAAACATGGAATGCTAATTTTGTTATTATACTAGGCCATGCCAACATTCCATTTGGTGATCAAACCCATTTTAACGATAGAGTGACTAAAATTAACAATTAATCTAACATGAGTTGACTAAAATAACAAACTTTTGAAATGGGTGACTAAAATAAGAATGCGGGTAAACTCGGGTGACTAAAGATGTAGTTTAGCCTAAAAAACTCACCATTTAGTAATGTAACTAAAAAAAATAATGTTATGAATCCAACAAGTGGCTCTAGTGAAAAAAAAAAAGATATTTATTTTAGGAGATCGAGGTTCGAGCACCTGTGTGTGTAAAGTGTATGTGCATTGTCAAAGGTTTAAGAAAGTATGAATAGATATTAGCATGTAATCACACCAATATATTCAAAAAACCTGAATTTAAAAAATAATTTTAACAGTGTTAATAGTTGAATCTAAATTTCTAAAAATGAAAATTCAAAGATTAAATTTCAAATTTACTAAAACTACAGTGATTTATGAAATTTTTGAACCTAAAAAAAAAATTAAAGATTACTCCTTAAAAGACAAAGATTATTGTTAAATTTAAAATTAGAATAAATACAAAATGACATTAAAAAATAAAAGTATTAGTTTTATATATTTGAGTTTTGACCCTTCAAAGTATAAAAAATGTGTTCTTCACAACTGTTGGGTTTGACTCATCACGCTTTCCTGCCCACTTATTTGATCTGCCCACCTATTTCATCCGCTGTTGTTTTGAGAAACTTTTAGAAACCCCTATTTTCTATTCCTATGTTTCTTCTCAATTTATATTTCTTAGTGAATAATAAATTATATAACTTAGGTTATTTTCTTGAGTAAAAGGTCGGTATTTCTTTTTTCAAAATTCAGCAAATAAATATATTTATATTTGAGATATATATATTTTAAATTTTTAATTATTGATTTTGATATTTAATAAAAAATGTTAGGTGGACCAACCTAAAAAGATTAGATGGAGGTGGGAGGGCTAAGAGCGGAAAAGAGGAGGAAAAAGAATGAGAAACCAGGTTCGAAAAAGTGAGGGAAGATCCCACGGGCAGTACATGGGTTACTTGGAAAACACGACAAAAGAAGAAAATAACCGATTATCTCGAAGCCACCACCTCTCTCTGTCTCTCTTTTAAAAACCCTAACCCCTCCCCCCATTTCCCCCTCACTTACGTCTCTCTCTTTTTTCTTCCTAGCCAAAAAAATAGAAAAAAACCTCTTTCCTTTCTCCAGTTCTTTTTACCGTTCAATCATGTCTTGCTTCATCAGCAAATACGCCGGTAAGTACCCTTCCCTTTCTATTTTCTTTGCTCTTTATTTTATGTTTATAATCTTAATCTCTCGGATCCATCTTAGTGTTCTTTTTGGTCTGATCTGTTGGTTGTTTTGATATTTTGACGAGAAAAAATGGTTAGTTGATCTGCTTGTTTTAATCACACCAAGTGTATTTTGATATATGGATTTCTTCCGATCTTCTAAGGTCTGGTTATAGTCTTGTGATCTGTCAGTGGGTATTAACTACATGGTTAAATTCTGGGGTAATATCTGAAGATCTGGATCTGCATGTTTGTACTCGCTTATGATTTCTCCAGTCATTTTTTTAAATACCATGATATTATTCTGTTCAAGATTTAAGGAAAGAAAAAGATTGATGAAGTTGATCACGTTAATTTTATCTGCTTGGCGTGTTTTAATTTTAGATCTGAGATTACTGAATCTTAACCATGCACCCTTTTAAGTTTTTTTTTTTCTTTTTCTGTTTTTGAATATTTGGATCTCTGTTTATTAAACCTTTAATGGGGAATTGGTGGCTTATTCTTTATTTTCTGCATAATGAATCTTGTAGCTGAGTTGGTTAAAAACGCTGCTTACATTGGCACCCCTGGAAAGGGTATCCTTGCTGCTGATGAATCCACCGGCACCATCGGCAAACGTCTTTCAAGCATTAATGTAGAAAATATTGAAGAAAACAGGCGTGCTCTCCGTGAGCTCCTCTTCACTGCCCCAGGAGCTCTTCAGTACCTCAGTGGTGTTATTCTCTTTGAGGAAACCCTTTATCAAAAAACCGCTTCGGGTATTATTAAAATGACATACTTTGATAATATTAAGAACCTCGGTAATGTTTTTCCTTTTTAAGAGTTTATGGATGGTTGTTGATTGCTGATATTGATATTTGATGTGCAGGCAAGCCCTTTGTTGATGTTTTGAAGGAAGGTGGTGTCCTCCCTGGCATCAAGGTCGACAAGGGTACCGTTGAGCTTAATGGAACCAACGGTGAGACTTTCACCCAGGGTCTTGATGGCCTTGCACAGCGATGCCAGAAGTACTATGAAGCTGGTGCTCGCTTTGCTAAATGGCGTTCTGTCCTTAAGATCAGTGCTAATGAGCCTACCGAGCTTGCAATCCAAGAAAATGCCAACGGGCTAGCTATGTATGCTGCCATCTGCCAGCAATGTGGCCTTGTACCCATCGTTGAACCTGAAATTCTTGTTGACGGATCACATGACATTCAAAAGTGTGCTGCAGTGACAGAGCGTGTTCTTGCTGCTTGCTACAAGGCTCTAAATGACCACCATGTCATGCTTGAGGGTACTCTTTTGAAGCCTAACATGGTGACCCCTGGTTCGGACTCCCCGAAGGTTGCCCCAGAGGTTATTGCTGAGTATACTGTACGTGCCTTGCAGCGAACTGTCCCTCCTGCAGTCCCAGCTATTGTATTCTTGTCTGGTGGGCAAAGTGAGGAGGAGGCTACCCTTAACCTTAATGCCATGAACAAGCTCCAGACCAAGAAACCATGGTCACTCTCATTCTCATTCGGACGTGCCCTTCAGCAGAGCACTCTCAAGGCCTGGGCTGGAAAAGAGGAGAATGTGAAGAAGGCACAAGATGCTTTGTTAGTTAGGTGCAAGGCTAACTCAGAGGCCACTTTGGGTACATACAAGGGTGATGCAAAGCTTGGTGAGGGTGCTGCAGAGAGCCTTCATGTCAAGGACTACAAATACTAAGAATTTAGTCTTGTGGTCTATGTCGTGTTTATCAGAGAAATTTTCTGTATTGATGATTGGCTTTTGGTGCTTTTTTGGGGGGTTGTCCGTTTTTTCTAATGGAATTTAGGTTGTGAAATCAGTCAAATAAGCTAGGGGCCCGTTTGTGCTCTGAGCGTTCATGGTTTTTTTTTTTGCTTCAGTTTAAAACAATATTCTCTGCATATGAGTGTGCTTTGTACTTTTTAATTGTTTTGCGTTTCTCGATTCATTAATCGTAATCCTACTATTTGAGGAGCTCCGATAGCCTTCTTGGAATGGTGGATGGGGGCTTGGAGTTTTTAGCCAGCTAAGTAACTTCCCTGCCGTTAGTGATGCAGGAATTGCTCAAGTCACATGGATAAAAACAGGGCCTCAAAGATAAAAGCCCAAGCATTTTTAGTGAAAAAATGATACCAGTGAACAATCAAGAGATAGGAGTCAGCTGGCTAAGGATTTCAGCAGAGATTGGAGTCAACTTGTTACAATCCGGTTGCAGTGCAAGGCTACTGCTCATCAGGGTTTGCATCAGTATTTGTTATAGAAAAGAACAGTGCCACAGCCAAACCAAAAAAAAAGAAGAAAAGAACGCCAGCAGAAACAGGACCCAAATCTCCAAACCAGACACAAAAGAGACAACAGCAGCAATTAGGAGTGAGTGTTTGATCGAGTTAATGAGTTTTATTTTATCATCTTAATTCAATTTTTTTTTTTTCGAATTGAGTAGAGTGAAATTAAAAAAATTAAATATATCAACTTAAAATATTATTACAGAATACTTAATTTCATGTTAGAGCATTAAAACCAATATATTTGAAAAATTAAAAAAAATTGAAACATTAACTAACTTATTTAAGTCTTCAAAATTATTATTATTATTATTTTTTTTAATTTTAACTTTTTTTATATATTCTTTAGAAGTTATTTTTTTTACATTTTTATATATTTTTGAAAATATTATTTTGAAAATCATTTTGAATCTTTTTGTTGAGAGAAATTAATTTGCTTATAGTATTTTCACTAATATGTTATTTGGATGATTGAAGTTATTTGAATTGTAAAATTTTTGATTTGAATTCGAAATTGAATTACTTATTCAAATTGATTAAAAAAAATTTAATAACTCGATTCGATTAATTCAAAATTTAAATTATTTTTAAATTTTTTCGAATTGAATTGAGTTTTACTCACTCCTAACTAGAACTGATCGTGGGTCGGGTTGAATCGGGCTTCAACAAATTTTTAAGCACAATTGTCAGGCTTAGGCCCAGCTTGGATCGAAAAATGGGCCTAAAATTGTCCAAGCCCAACTTAAATTATAGAAGTCAAGCCCGAGCCCGAGCTCGACTCAGCCTGTCCCATATTAATTTTTTTAGATTATTTTATTATATACAACAAATTTAAAAAATATTAATATATAAAATATACTTAAACATTAAAATAAACATTAAAAAATAACAAATTTAGAATACAATAAAAATTCTTTATATTAAGTTAGTTACAAATAAAGAAGTAGAAAAATTAACAATAAAACATAAGTTTTACAATATTCAAATAATATTAAAGAAGACAGTAAAACAATAGTAAAAATGCATAAAAATAACATTCAAACAACCAAAATAACAATCAAAACAGCAGCAAAAAATAATAGTAAAACAATAATAACAACAAAAACAACAACAAAAAAAACAGCAAAAATAGCAACAAAAACAACAAAAAAAATGACAGCAAAAACAGTAAAAAAAAACCAAAACAGCAAAAAAAACATCAAAACAGTAAAAAATATCAAAACAGGAAAAAAAACACCAAAACAACAATATAATTTTTTTATTAAAAATAATTAATTTATTTGAGTCAGGTCGGGTCGGGCTTGAGTCAAAAAACTTTTACTCAAGGCTTGACCCGTTTAGAAAATGAGTATTATTTTTTGTCCAAACTTATTTTTTGGGCATATATTTTTATTCAAATCTTCCTATTTTTAAGACGGACCTTCGGATCGAGTCTAATAGCCTGATCCATGATCAAGTTTACTCCTAACGATAGGATTGTGCATGCCCATTGCGCCCCTCGCTCCAAAGGGTATTAATATGCGGATGTTTGAGTGGCTGTTGCGGCACCCTTCTGATTGCTCCCCGCAAGAGCTGCTCCAATTCTAGTGTGAGGTAGGCGCAGGCTTTGAGCAGCTGTAGATACTTATGTTCCTTCCGAGCTTTGAAGCAATCCACCCCTTTGATTTTTGGTAAACTCCTTTTCTCAGTCGTTTTACTTTTCAGTTCAGTATCCATTTGCCTGTAATATTTGATCCCTTAGCTTCCTCTGCTGATAAACCATCATTTTCATTTGCTTCAACCCACTATGATGTTTTGGTGATAAGGAGGGGTTACACCATGAAAGCCCAAAGAGAGAGGCCCACTAAAGTTAAGAACTATTTTGAAGATTCAAGTCTCCTCAACTTTATTTGTTGACATTAATGATGGTAGTAGCAAAGTCGGATGGCACATATAAGAGCATATTCCCTTTGGTTTGTCCATCTCCATGTCCATATCCAGATTAAACCTACCAACCTACCTACCTACCTTCAGGGGTTCGTCAACAAGCACAAGCGATTGTGCATGACTCACTAGAACTTCTACCCCTTTTTTTAATCATTTTCTTCATTGAAAACAAACAGAAATAAATTATTTTACAAGTTCATGTGCCTTGCAACAACTAGACTCCAGATAGGTGCTCTTTAAGGGGCTCTCATCTACTTACGGTTCAAGCACTTTATTTCATAAGCCAGATCTTATGGGTCCTCACCCACTGCTGTTATGCCATCATCAATACCCATAACAGCTTAACTTATTACCACCTCAAAACTCTTGAAGGAAAGTCGTCTTATTTTTTTTCTTAAACTGAAATTCCAGATTGGACTTATTATTGCATAAAAACAAATACATAAAGACCAAAAGACACTGGCCTTATAACCAAATCCAAACGAGCAACCAAAAAACCAAATAAATAAAGAAAGATCTAGAAAAAGTATTAAATGAAGTTCGCCCAAAAAAAAAAAGCAAGGAACCATTCTTCTACCCGATCATAAGTGTAGTTGAGAAAACGATTTCACTTACAGAGGCGAAAATCTACATGGGCATCAGCAATAGTATCAAGAACTGATAAATGCAAAGATGGAAGGGAGAACAGGGAAAAAAAAGGGAAAATTACATATTTGGCTCTCAGGCCTTATCAAATCTTCCAATGTGATAATTTATTCTTTGAAAAGTCTATTTTAGTACATATACTTTAACCTTATTTGTCAATGTGCTACCTCTAACTATCAGAAAATTTTATTATATAAGCCTTTGCTACCTCTATGTTTTTTTCTTGTATTTCTGAAATCTGAAATTCAATATGCAAGACCAACGTTCAGGACTACCTTTGCGAAAAACTTGATCTGTGCTTTTGGTGGCTTGATTTGCATGTGTTATATTTTTTTTCTTTTTAAAAAGTACAGCAGCACAAGAGAAGAAGGTAGAATGCAGAGAGAATAATTCCTCAAGAGAAAGAAAGTGATTCACGTTTTTCAATAAATTTTATTATTTTTAAATTTAAAAATATAAAAAATCTTCAAATTTTTTCAAAAAAATAATAATTAAGCTCTTGTTTTAACACTCAATTGAGTATTTAAAGTTTCAAAATTCATTAAAAAATATTCAATTTTTTTTTGCATTCAATTGAGTATTTAAACTTACAAAATGTATAAAAAAAAACTCACAAACTTTTTCATAAAAATCAATTAAACCCTTGTTTTTTTTTTTCCACTTAATTGGATACTTGAATTTTCAAAATATATAAAAAGACCCTCAAACTTTTTACGAAAAAATTAAACTCCTGCTTTTTTTTTTTCCACTCAATTAGATACTTGAACTGTCAAAATGCATCAAAAAAACCCTCAAACTTTTTACGAAAAAATAATTAAACTCCTACTTTTTTTTTTCACTCAATTGGATACTTGAACTGTTAAAATGCATAAAAAAAACCTTTTAACCGTTAACTTTAACAATTGACTGTTAAATTCAACCATCCCAAAATTTTTTAGTTAAAACCACCATGTGTCACGACCACGGTATGACATGTGGTAAAAAATGATAAAAATAAAAATAAAAAATAAAAAAAAATAAAAGTTATAAAAATTATTAACTTTTAATAAAAAATATTTAAAATTTCTTAAAAATTAGAAAAAATAATAAAAATAGTAAAAAATTATAAAATTTTATAAAGTCGTAAGAAAATTGTAAAAAATATAAAGAAATATAAAATTTGTAAAAAATAAAAAAATCATAACAAAAGAGGTATTTTATAATTTTTTTTTATAATTTTTATTTTTTTATTATTTTTTTACTATATGTCACGTTATGTTGCGACACGTGATGACTTTAAATGAAAAAAATTAGGAGTTGTTAATTTTAATGGTTGATAGTTAAAATTAATGATTAAAGTGTCTTTTTTATGCATTTATAATTTTTATGATTTTTATAAAATTTTACAGTTTTTTATAAATTTTTTACGATTTTTATAAATTTTCTATTTTTAATAAATTATAAATATATATATTTTTATTTTTTTATTAAAATTTCATAATTTTTATACCTTTCATCGATTTTTTTATAATCTTTTTGTCACATATCACCCCGTGACTGTGACACGGGATGGTTTTAACTGAAAAAAATTAAGAGTAGTTAATTTTAATGGTCAACGGTTAAAGTTAACGAACAAATAGTCTTTTTTATGCATTTTAACAATTCAAGTACTCAATTGAGTGTAAAAAAAAATAGGCTTAATTGTTTTTTTTTAAAGTTTGAGGGTTTTTTCTTTATGCATTTTGAAAGTTTAAATACTTAATTCAGTGCAAAAAAAGTAGGGGTTAATTGTTTTTTTTTTAAAGTTTGAGGGCCTAATGCATTTTGAAAAAAATGGGAGGTCGTTAACTTTTATTTTATTTTTTATAATTTTTATTGATTTTTCTATAAATTTTATTTATTTTTTATCATTTTTCGCTATATATCACGTTGTGTTGCAACACGTAATGACTTTAATTAAAAAAATTGAATGTCATTAAGTTTAATGGTCAAAAAGTTAACGGTTGAGGGACCTTTTTGATGCATTTTATAATTTTTTTTATGATTTTTATAATTTTTAATAAAATTTAAATATATTTTTATTAAAATTTATTAATTTTTATAACTTTTATTTATTTTTTATTATTATAATTTTTACCATATGTCACGCTGTGGTTGTGATATGTGGTGGCTTTAACTGAAAAAATTAGAGATAATTAACTTTAACGGTCAAAGGGCCTTTTTGATATATTTTAACAGTTCAAGTATCCAATTGAGTATAAAAAAAAAGGGCTTAATTGTTTTTTTTTTTTTTTTTTAATTTGAGGGTCTTTTTGATGCATTTTGAACGTTCAAATACTTAATTGAGTGCAAAAAAATGGTAGGGGCTTAATTGCTTTATTTGAAAAAGTTTGAAGGCCTTTTTGATGTATTTTGAAAGTTCAAGTACCCAATTAAGTGCAAAAAAAAAGAGCTTAATTGCTTTTTTTTTTTTTTTTTTTTTAAGTTTGAGAGCTTTTTACATCCTTAAATCTTATTTTTATTTTTTCTCTTTAAAATATAAAAAAATATAATTGTTTCCAAGTCCCTTCGTTTGACTAGATTTTTTGGGTTAACACATAATTCCACGTGGTAGCTAATGCGTGGGACACGTGGCAAAATAAGTTAATAGTTTAATACATTAGTCAAAAGTACTACATTGATAAACATGTTTAAAGTATAAGTATCAAAATAAACATTTTTAAAGTAAAAATATCATATTGAAAGATTTGATAAAATTTAAGGGCCAAATACTTCATTATCCCAAAAACTGTGAAGAAAGCCAAAAGTATATAGAAAAGAGTTTTCATTTTCTTTTCCTTTTTTATCTTTTGGTTAAAATATTGGAGACAATGTTTGTGTGGAGTAATTTCAGATTTATTTTACACCTCTCACTTGTTTTTCATTTTTAATTACTTTTAAGGATAATTTATTTATTTTTTTCAATTTTTTTGCATGTTTGTACTTTTATGATTGCTTGAAAACTTAGCTTAATTAGTAGAATTAATACTTTTACTTATGAAAGTTTATAACATATAAACTTGAATGATTGAAGATTATTAAAGTGTAACTCTCTTAATCCGAATTGATTATAATTCCAGCTAAAAGGTGCTACAATCAATGCATGGAAGCATCTACTTGTAACACCTCTCACCTATCTCTGTCATTAAATTAGGGTTACAAGATGCTACAGTAAATCACAAAATAAAATTAGGTTATTTCAGTTCAAATTTCACTAACAATCATTAATCATCCATCATATAGTAAAAAAAACATATTATTCAAACAATATCAGAATTAAATCGACCTTATGAAAACTCTAAATACAATTCAGAACAAGTCAAGGATAATTTTAAAATATTTTAGAAAAGTGTAACAAAAATGCAAAACAGGGATCACATGACCATGTGGAGCTAAACCACACAACCGTGTACAAGACTGATGCCATGTAATGCAGAGTCACATGATCATGTCGTCAGGCCATGTAACTAACTGATGTCGTGTCATAAGTCTTGCATTCTAAATACTAATGGCACACGATCGTCTCACCAAACTGTGCGTGACACATAACCATGTGATAACTCGTGTGATCTATATTCACTCCATTCAGACCAAGCTTCAAACAAAATCAATAGGCAATTTACAAAAACATCAAAATGATACCATATAACCATGTTCAATTCACTTCCAAACCAAGCATAAATATGAAATACATCAACCTAAAGGTGCCTAACCAATATGCCATATTGGCACCATCACACACAAGCTGTAATTCTTGGCCAAACATCCAACATGATTCAATGGTAAAGACCAATCACACACTCAAGCATATCTATTACTAAGGTACACTTTAACATGGATGCTTTCCAAATCTTACACATGCCTTAGCATATACTAAAATTTGCCATATAGGTCTCAAGCAAATCACCAATATTATACATATAGATGCATTCAAACTTCAACTTTCATACAATCATTATTTACCATATATGCATACCAATCATCAAAACATTTCCATATAGCCTTTAAGAACAACATTACAATATAATCATATTGAAACTTTATAATTCCATTACTTAACTTCAAAATACATTGTTGAAAAATAATGTTTACTAGGGAACTTCGAGGCATATTATTTATGGGTAAAATTAGAGTTTTTAAATATTAAATATTATTATTATATTATACTTCATGAGACCTTTAAAATGATATATAATATGCTCAAAATGGTTAAGTAATGAATGAGAAATTGAAGCTCAAAGTAAGTTACATGAAAATGATTGTTAAGGAAAATTGGTGCTTAAAACCTCATATCTCACATTGTTAAAAGTGTGGTAAATGGGAAGGGTTTATAAGCTAGAAGCAATATGTTGATTAGTAAATGACTAAACCAAAGCTTTCTCAAGCACGTAGAGGGGGTGTCGATCAAACCAAAATAGGTTAGGGGCGCACTTGCATGACATGGGCGACACAAATGTTCGGACCAATCAAGCCTTAGTAGGCCTACCAAAATTTTTAGCTCATTTAAATATTTTTCCTTTTTAATAGAATTGTCATTTGGTGTTCCAAACATAGCTTTATTTTGTTTTAACTTTTTATAACTCACCATTTTTGTAACTTACAAAACATTATTTTGTAACTCTCCAACCTTAATGTTTTGTTTTAAATTACATGAAATCATTTCATTTAAATTTCACTATAAATAGTCGTCTTTTCATTTCATTTTACACATCAAGAGAAGAAGAAACACTTTTGGTCTCTCTTAAAACTTGTTCTTATTTTTCTCAAAATTCCAATTCTGTTTTTTGGTGATAGAGGAGACTTGGTTAACATTCGCCTATTAACAAAAGCTGTGCTGCTTTTGGTAACTGATCGTTGTTGTATTTTGGGGGATAGACGTCCAAAATTCTTTAGCACCTAAGAGAGGGCGAATCTGTCTTAAGGAGACTGTTCATAGAGGCCTCAACAGATTTCTGTTTTACAATCCATCTTCAAATACTACGTAAAGTATACTTGTTATTTGTTTTTAAATTTATTATTAAATTTAAATTTTTTATATATTGCCTTTTGTCTAACAATCTTAAGACAGATCCCTACAAATCAAAGGTGACGTACGGATAATTGAAAAATAATTTGGGAGTGCATGTCTAGGATTGGTTTTTTGAAAGACTTGGTATTTAGTGTGCCTAATGCATCACTTCTCTTTCAAAGACCTTTTTGGTGCATTGTTCATTATTGTGTTTTCTATTAGTCTGTGTGAATTTTTGTTTCGGGTTTTTAGTTTTACTAAATTCTTGCCGTTTAACAAAAAGTTGTGTTTCAATTTCCGGTTTTTAGTTTCTAACTAAATTCTTGACGTGTAACAGATTCATAAATTTACTAATATTGGTTTTGTTTCTGAATTCCAAACGGAAAAAATGTCTGAAACATCCAAGAATTCAACCAGTC
This sequence comes from Kokia cookei, assembly GCA_039519145.1. Lineage (NCBI taxonomy): Eukaryota > Viridiplantae > Streptophyta > Magnoliopsida > Malvales > Malvaceae > Kokia > Kokia cookei. The sequence continues at coordinate 6,074,988 of CM076900.1, read as the reverse complement.
CTTAGTCTAGTGTTGCTATTGTCCCTACTCAGGCTCAAAGCCAAAGTCAAACGTTGTCGATGGCTATGAGCCATAAAGAAAAACCTGCGAAATTCACTAGAGAGAATTTTAAAACGTGGCAACAAAAGATACTGTTTTATTTGACCATGTTAAATCTGGTCAAAATTTCTAAAGGATGATCCTCCTATTGTGAGAGTGGATAAGGTAGATCCTACTACCGCCTTCAATGTTGTTGAAGCTTGGAAGCACTCTGATTTTCTATGTCGTAATTACATAATGAATGAATTGAGTGATGCACTCTATGACATGTATAGTGTGAAGAAGACGACTAAAGAACTATGGGATTTATTGGACCATAAATACAAAACTGAAGATGCTGAAGCTAAGAAATTTTTAGTTGTTAAATTCTTAAATTTTGTAATGATTGATTCTAAAGCTATTGTGAATCAGATGCTGGAATTTCAACTAATCATTCACAACATTATTGCTAAAGGGATGATTATAAGTGAATCCTTTCAGGTGATAGCCATAATAAAAAAGCTACCCCCTACTTGGAATGACTTCAAGAACCATATGAAGCATAAAAGAAAGGAAATGACAGTGGAAGATTTAATTGTCTGACTTCAGATTGAAGAAGACAATAGAAGTGCATCCAAAAAGCTTAACAAAGCAGTTAATCTTAATATAACTAAGGTAAATTTGGCAGAAGTCAAGAAAGACTTTAAGAAGAAGAAACATCCTCAGACTTGGTCTAAATTGGGACCAAAAGGTGTCTCCAAGAAGCCTAAATTCCAAGGAAAATGCTTCAATTGCAATAAGATGAGACCACAAGTCATCTGATAAGTAGGCTTTCAAAAAGAGTTAAAACCAACGAAGTTAATGTTGTGGACTGTATTTCGAAAGAAATGTCTGATATAGATTTGTGTGCTTGATATAGGTTTTATATGGGAAGGGGATATGTAATCTTTGTAAAAGTAATGACAATGAATAAAAATGTTGTTTCTTCCATTTATATGTTTGATTCATTTAATTTATGACATGGCAAACTCGTACTTGTTAATTAAATTCGTTATGAAGATTAATTAACTTAGAACAAATTCAAATTAATTATATTCATAAAATGTGAAACATGTGTTGAGGAAAATTAACGAGGCCTTCATTTCAAACAATTGAAAGAAGCACAAGATCACTTGATCATAGCAATGCTTGTGACTTAAGACTTGTTCAAATGAGAAGAAAGAATAAATACTTTATTACCTTATTAATGAAAGCACAAAACATTGCTACGTGCATTTTCTTAAGAGCAAAAACGAAGCTTTTCTCTATAAGCAAGAAGTTGACAAGTGATTGTGGTGGTTAATATGTTGAATCATTTAATGACACCATCATATTTTCCTTAAATCTAACGGAGTAGCAGAACGAATAAATCTGACTTTAAAAGAAATTATGTACTTATTGCTAGAAGGCTCTGAGTTATCATAGAACATGTGGGGGAAAGTTGTTCTATCAACTAATTACCTTTTAAATAAGGTTCCTCATAAAGAAAGAGACAAGAAAATCATTTGGAAATATGAGGGGTGTCTTAGAAACACTTGAAAATGTGAGGGGTGTCTTAGAACCACTTGAAAATGTGAGGGGTATCTTGTTAACGTAATGGTAAGTTGAGACATATGCGTCGTTGGCATAATACCATTAGACAATTGATCTTAACTAGGTTATTTCTATTGGTTTTATAAAATCAAAAGTTTACATTGTGGATCCGCTAACTAAAGGATTAAACTAAGATCAGGTTGATAAAATATTGAAGGAAATGAGATTGAAGCCCATGAACATTTAAAGGCACTATGTGAAGGAAAACTTAACCTAGTTGACTAGAGATCCCAATATGTAGGTTCAAAGGGACAACCTACTTGCATAGACCTTGTAAGGTCACTGTGGGGGTTATTACTCTAAGTCCATTTTTATAATGATAACAATGATTAAAAATGTGGAAAAGGTTAAGCAAATGTTTTTAATGACCAAATGAACATACCCATGAGAATAAAAAATCTTGCTAGGGAGGTATTTGAGTGAGGTATATCATCGTTTACACCAAAAATAAAAGCGTTCAAGGGCATCATGTCCACTAGTCAGCCAGTAAAATAAATATACTTTCACAAGGGAAGGTTCAAGAGTTGATGCCTACCTATCCTATGCAAATATCTAATGTAAACTTTATCACCACTCCGTGTCATTGAATTTCGTTGGTCTTTCAGTTTTATTCATGTAAGGGATTGTTGGAAAATAATGTTTACTAGGAAACTTTGAGGCATATTATTTATGGGTAAAATTGTAGTTTTTAAATAATAAATTTTAATATTATATTATACTCCATGAAATCTTTAAAATGATATATAATATGCTCAAAATGGTTAAGTAATGAATGAGAAATTGAAGTTCAAAGTAAGCTACATGAAAATGATTGTTGAGGAAAAATGATGCTTAAAACCTCATATCCCACATTGTTAAAATTATGGTATATGAGAATGATTTATAAGTTAGAAGCAACATGTTAGTTAGTAAATGATTAAACCAAAGTTTTCCTTTGCGCGTTAAGGGATGTCGATCAAACCAAAACGGGTTAAGGGCACACCCACACGACGTGGGCGACGCGAAATGTTTGGACCGATCGAGCCTTAGTGGGCCTATCATTTTTCCTCTTCAACAGAACTATCCTTTGATATTCCAAAGATAATTACATAGCTTTATTTTGTTTTAATTTTTTGTAACTCACCATTTTTGTAACTTACAAAACATTATTTTGTAACTCTCTAACTTTAGTGTTTTGTTTTAAATTACATGAAATTGTTTCATGTAAATTTAACTATAAATAGCCTTCTTTTCATTTCATTTTACACATTAAGAGAAGAAGAAACACTTTTGTTGTCTCTCAAAACTTGTTCTTATTTCTCTCAAAATTCCAATTTTGTTTTTTTGGTGATAGAGGAGGCTTGGTTAGCTTTCGCCTATTAACAAAAGTTGTGCTGCTTTAGGTAACTGATCGTTGTTGTATCTTGAGAGATAGATGTCCACAATTCTTTATCACCTAGGAGAGGGCGAATCTGTCTTCAGGAGACTGTTCATACATGCCTCAACGGATTTCTATTTTACAATCCATCTTTAAATGCTACGTAAAGTATACTTGTTACTTGTTTTTAAATTTATTATTAAATTTAAATTATATTTATATTTTTTATATACTGCCTTTTGTCTATCACATATAATCTCAAGACATAACTTATAGATATATATTCAAAGCTTACCATATTAGCGAAACAAATTAATCCAATCAATGCATATACCACAACTGTCAACTAACATATATACCATACATATCATTCAAGTTTTACCATTTCCCAACAATTTCATGAACCGAGACCAACCTTACCATCATTACACAAGCTTTCATCGCATGCTATATAACCATACCATAAGAATCTTTAAATTCAATCTTATACAAAACAACCATTATGATACATTGCAATTTCAATCTATAACTTCAAATTACCTACCTAAAATAGCCTATATAGATGCCACATAACCGGAATATAACAAGTCAAAATCTGCTAAGACTGAAGCTTGATAATGTGAGCCTTGAAATTGATCTGATCACCTAGTTCCGCAAAACATCAACTACAGGAAACAAGAAATGAAACAGAGTAAGCTTATATAGCTTAGAAAGTTCATAGGTACTAAAACAAAACTCTTACCTCAATTTACAACTAAGTAAATAGATAAAAACTAATTTAATATGATTTCTTGTCAAGACATTACAACAAAAAGTTGAGCATTTCATGTATCATTCGTATGATCTCTCAATCATTCAGTACATCATATTTCCGTATCATTAAATAGAAAAGATTCAACATATGAATCATATTAACCAATTGATCACATCAACTCATATTCACAATCAAATACCATTTGTTTTAAACGTAAAGCACGGTTACCAAATATCACATTTACAAAGCGAGCGTTTTATACAAATAAACTATAAAATTTCCTGTCATTTTGATATCGTTTCCAAACAGTTTTTAAACATTTTTCGTTTAGTTTTATTAGTTAACATTTTAATAATCGTAGTAACATATCCTTGACAATCAATTCATGAAGTCTAAAAATATACTTCCTTTTAACAGTAGCTTGATGAACTATGTTAGACAAAAAATGTTAGCGAAATAACATAAATATGAAATATTTATTTAAATGACAAGATCAAACAGAATAATAAAAATAAATATATAAATTTGAAATCGAAAAATTGAAAAATACAATATTGGAATTTTACTAGAAGTTAGGCCTGTTTTCATAATTTCCTTAAGACGGATTTGGCCACTCCTTAGGTGCTTGGAGAAACGTTGGTCGATTGTCTCTCAGGATACAACAAAGAAATGAGCATGACAGTAGCATAACTATAGTGATCAATGAACCGTAACCTTGCCTTCTTCTATCATCGAAAAATACGTATGAAAATTTCACAGAGAAAAATTTCAAGAGAGAAAGAAACATTGTGTTTTTGTAAAAAATTCTACAGAATTCTTTCAGTTTAAATAGACATTCAAGCCAAGGAATTTATGGAATGAGGAAAAAATAATTACATATTGGTTAAAATCTCCTGGTAGGTTTGGATCTTCACCCCCTGCGCTTGAGGTAGAGCTTCAAGCTTATTTATTCAATAACCACTAAGTGGGTTCAAATATATATACATATCCCACACTTGGTATCTAATAAATGTGGGATCTAAACTTTTTATTTCCTCAACATTATTCAAAAGTGGCTTAGTTTGAGCATCAATTTTTCATTCATCACTCAACTATTTTTAGCATATGATATACCGTTGTAAATGTCTCATGGAGTAGAATATAAAAGCATAATTTTATGATTCAACTCTCCACCTTTACCAATCGAGAATATGCCTCAAAGTTTTCAAAAAATTAATTTTTTTCCAACAATCCCTCACATGAATGAAATTGATAGTTTTAACGAAAACATTGACTCGATATGGTGATAGAATCTACGATCGATAGTTGCATAGGATAGGTAGGCATCCACCCTTGAACCTTCCCTTGTTAAAGTATATTTATTTTACTAGCTGATCAATAGATGCGATGTCCTTGAATTGTTTTACCGTTTGTATAAACGATGATTTACCTCACACAACTACCTCTATGACAAGGTTTTTAGTTCTCATGGGTATGTTCATATGACCGTGAACATCTCCTGGTTCTGCAAAAGTTTGAGATAATTATGCCTTAGTAGTCTCCTCGAAACAACCCCACTTTACTCTCACATAGGTGACTTATGTTGCTCGGCTCACTGAGACACACAACAGTCATTAAAAGCATAGCTTAACCTATCCCATTTTTAATCAATGTTTACATCGTAGGAACAAACTTGGGATTAGAACCCCCATAGTGACATCACAAGGTCTATGCAAGTAGGTTATCTATTTAAACATAGATCTTAGGATCTCTAGTAAACTATGTTGAGTTTTTATTCACATAACGCCTTTTATTTTCATGATTTTTAGTATCGTTCCTTTCGATACTTTATCAATCTGATCTCGATTTAAGCCTTTAGTTAGCGAATCCGTAATGTTATATTTTTATTTTACAAAATCAATAGAGATAACTCCGTTTGAGATTAGTTGTCTAACAGTATTGTGTCGACGACGCATATGTTTCGACTTACCATTATACATTACGTTCTGTGCTCTACCAATTGTTGCTTAGTTATCACAATGTATGCATATTGTGGGCAAAAGCTTTGGCCAGTCAGGAATATCCTCTAAGAAGTTTTGAAGCCATTCAACCTCTTCTCAGATTTGTCTAGAGCTACAAACTCAGATTCCATTGTGAATATGGTTATAATCATTTTTCTTGAGGATTTCCATGACATAGCTCTTCCTCCCAAAGTGAAAACATATCCACTTGTGTCTTTGGTATCTTGAATATCAAATATCCAACTAGCATTAGAGAATCCTTCTAAAACAATAAGATCTCTAGAATAATGCAGTTCGTAGTCCTAAGTATATCTAAGATATCTCAGTACCCTCACAATTGCTTTCTAATGATTTCCTCTGGATTGCTTGTGAATATGCTTAAACTACTCACAGTGAAAGTAAAATATGGCCTAGTATAGCTTATAAGGTACATTAGATTGCCTATGACCCTTACATATTTCACTTGGTCAACACTTTCACCTTTATTTTTAGACAGATGATTGCTCGTATTTATTAGAGTTTTGGCTTTACCAGAATCATTCTTGCTGATTTTCCCAAGAATCTTATCCACATAGTGTGATTGAGTCCATATGAGACCTTCAGATGACCTTTTGATTTGGATGCCCAAAATCATATAAGCTAGTCCCATATATTTCATGTCAAATATTGAATTTAACATGTCTTTGGTACGTTTTACCATTTCATTGTTACATCCAACAATGAGTATGTCATCAACATATAAGCATAGGATTATATACCCAATGTCGGTAGTTTTGACATATTCACATTTGTCACACTCATTAATCTTAAAGTCGTTTGTTATCATGACATTATCAAACTTTTCATGTCATTGCTTTGGTGCTTGCTTAAGTCCATACAAAGATTTCACCAATTTACAAACTTTCTTTTCTTGTCCTGGAATTGCATGACCTTTAGGTTGTTCAATGTAAATCTCTTCATCAAGATCTCCATTTAGGAAAATTGTTTTATCATCCATTTGATGTACTTTTAGATTTCGCAAGTCGGTAATTGCAAGTATCATCCTTATAGAAGTTGTCCTGGATATTGGAGAAAAAGTATCAAAGTGGTTAAGGCCTTCCTTTTGTCTATAACCTTTTATAACCAATCTAGCGTTGTACTTATCAATTGTTCCATTTGCTTCCATTTTCCATTTGAAAATCCACTTAAAATTTAATGGTTTAATTCCAGGAGGAAGATCTACTAATTCCTACGTATGGTTTTGCATGATGGGATCAATTTAACTTTTAATAGCATCTTTCCCTAAAGTGCTTTTGGATGATTGTAAAGCATCATTATATGTTTGAGGTTCGACCTCTAGAATAAAGGTTAGAAAATCTAATCCAAAAGAATTTTCTACCCCTGCTCGTTTACTCCTTCTTAGCTCTATCTCAGTTTCAACCTCTTGTTGATCGTCTTAACTATTTTCATCTATAGTCTCTAAAGTTCGTTTTGTTGAACTTGAATCAACTTCCTTAGCCTTACAAGGGTAGATATTTTTAAAGAATCATGCATTCTTTGATTCCAATATTGTATTCTTGTGAATTTCAAGATTCTTTGATTCATACACAAGAAATCGATATGCATTGCTATGATCTGCATAGCCAATGAAAATACAATACACCGTTTTAGGACCTATTTTCATTTGTTTTGGTAATGGGGAACAATTATCTCTGTAAGACACCCTCACACTTTTAAGTAGTTGTAGGAAGATTTTCTACCTTTCCATAATTCATATGGAGTCTTATTTTTTCGTTCGACTACTCCATTTGATTGAGGAGAATATAGTGGTGTCACTTCATGAATAATGTAACCCCCTAAACCCGGTCTAAAAGATATTGCCTAATCTAGAAGGTCACTATCGTAATTTCGCCCTTAAAAATCATTTAAAATAAATTTATAATTTGATTTGTAAATAAATTAAGTCATAATAAAAAAAATTAATTTTTCGCATTTCTAAATAATTTTCCAACTTAAAATTATTAATCAAACACCTTCAACAAATAACCAAAATCCCAACTTAAAATTTAACATTACAATCCCAAAATAATTTAATAAAATAATAGTCCGAATAATAATAAAATATAAAAACGTGAGATCCTCCGAGTACCAAGACGCCTAAATCTACTGTATCTGAAAAAGAAACTATTGGGCAATAAGCTAAAGAGCCCAGTGTATCTCTAAAGTGTATACATCCACATCCATTCATAGCATTAAAAGTAACCACACAACATTTAATAGATAAATACTATGAAAACACAAGCATAATGCAATGCACCTATTCTCCAGCACACCAACAAAGTGGAAAAGTTCCCCAGAACCTCTCTCCAACCAAACGTCACCAATCGCAGTGTGGTTTTAAATCACCGTTTGAAGGGGTGATTACCACATCTTTCACCGTACAATCCTAACCCATGAACACATAATGACATGATGCCACATTGATAACAGTCTTAATCTTAAACTCATGATATGATATATGTATCTCAGAGCACACAATATTTTTTTTCAAAATATCCAAGTATTCCACAAACTGATAAGTATCAGGCAAAATCATTGTGCGATCACATAATACATCACAAGATCATGTCATTTTACATTACAGACTAATATCACCCAATTAATTCAACACAAACAATATCACACAAAGAGATGTAACATAGATAGAAACACACCTATAAAAAGCTGAACCCTAACGACGAGGAGGTCATCCACCACCCACTAGTCGAGTAACCAATCTAACGGGATTAGATCCTACAAACACAAACTTAATATTAATATTATTTCTATGCCACCAACTAAACACAACACTTACTAAAATAACTCACGTGTAGCTCTCAGAACTAGTGCAGGAGCAGGTTGCACAGGAGGAGGAGGTAAATCGTTAGCCTCGGAGTTGTGATCACCTAAACACGAATATCTCACATTAGATTTCCCAAATTAAAACTCTAAGTATATCTAAGTACAAAATTTAGAATAAAATAGTCAAAATAAGGCCTTCAGGTTCGAATTTGACAAAACGGACAACAAAAACAAACTCAGGACATCGAAAAATGACAAGGTAGGGTTTTTCGAAAAAAAGTCAACGATGAACCCAAACAGTCAAAGGTTAACTGTCAATGGTCAGGTTCGGTCAACAAGTTTGGGTCAAATCGAATTGGATTTAAGGTTTGGGTGATTTGGTTTTAGGGTTTGAGTATTGGGTTTTCATGGTTTTGGGTTTACACACATATTTAGGTAAATGGCTTGGGGTTTAGTTTGAGCTTGGTGGGTAATAAGGATTGGGTTAAAAACTATTAGAAATTGGGTTGCTAAGGTTGGTCTAATTCTCAAACTTTTAGTAACATATTATATTAGGGTTTCAAAACCCCTTGAAGGTATCGATCGGAGGCTCGACGAACAATGGCACACAAGCTAGCTAGAATGACACAAAATGAGAAGAAAATGATCCCTTTCACATACCCATATCAAGGTCGGTGGTAAGAAGTGAAGCTTGCGACAAAGAGTGACGGAAAAGAGGTGAAACAAATAGATTCTAGCATCAATTCTTACGAATAGCAACGACAAAGGAGAAAGAGAGGGAAGGGTTCGGTTCGCAAGGTGAAAGGAGTCTATTAGCGACGACGGTATGGTGAACGGATGGCCGTAGGTTAATTGTTGGAGCTTGAATGGAAAAAGGGAAAGGGAAGATATGTGATAGTTTTTGTTTAGAGAAAAAAAGAAGGAAATAAAAGTGGGAGGCTAAAAGGTTTTGAAATTAGAAAAAAAAAGGTTTAAATACTTATAAAAATGGGTCATTAACAAGGAGGACTCAAAGAATATTAGGGTTTTTTAATTACCCCAAAGTTATCCCGTTTTACAAATAAGTCCTAAAATCACAATTCGACCACAAAACTTTAATTAATGCTCAATTTCATCCCTAAACTTTATCGAACTTCCTAATTAGACCTCAAAATTTACTAAGATCAAATTTTAGTCCTTAGTTTTCACCAAAATTACAATTTAATCCTTTTAATCAAAATTAAGGTGTTACAATTCTCCCTTCCTTAGAGAAATTTCGTCCTCGAAATTTACCTGGACCAAAAAGATATGGATACTGGCCTTGATGACAGCTTTGGGCTCCCAAGTAGCCTCCTCATGCCCATGATTGTGCCACAAGACCTTAACCATCTTAATGGTCTTCCTCCTAAGAACCTTCTCATCTTCAGCAATAATTTTAATCGATTCTTCCTCAAAACTTAAGTCAGGAAAAACCTTGATCTCCTCAATAGGCACAATATGAGACGGGTCCGACCGATAATGCCTCAACATAGAGACATGAAAGACATCATGAATTCACTCAAGCTCAGGCGATAACTCAAGCTGATAGGTAATTTGTCTCACTCGACGAAGAACTCAATAAGGACCGATAAAACGAGGACTCAACTTGCCCTTTTCGCCCAAATCTGAGCACCTTCTTTCACGGTGATACTTTTAAGAGGACCTCATCACCCATATTAAACTCAATATCTCGACGCTTCAAATCGACATAAGACTTTTGCTTGTCAAAAGCAGCCTTAAGTCTCTTTCAAATCAATCTAACAGTCTACTCAAACTCCTGAACAATATCTGGTCCCAATAACTGATGCTCAATCAACTCAATCCAACCGATAGGAGTGCGATGCTTGCGCCCATACAAAGCCTCATAATGAGCCATCTTAATATTGGCTTGGTAACTATTATTGTAGGCGAGCTCTGCAAGTGATAGAAAATCCCCCCGACTACCTTGATACTCAATCACACAACCCCTCAACATGTCTTCCAAAACCTAAATCACACGCTCAGATTGACCATCAGTCTGTGGATGGTAAGCAGTACTGAAGTTGAATCGATTATCCAAAGCACGGTGTAAAGATTCTCAAAACCTTAAAGTAAACCTCGGATCTCGATAAGAAATAATAGACAAAGACATCCCATGAAAATGAACTATATCAGAAATGTAGAGTAGAGCTATCTTGTTCAAAGGATAGTTGACCCTAACTGGAATAAAGTTTGCAGACTTAGTGAGTCGATCCATAATTACCTAAATAAAATCTTTTTTTTTGGACGGCGTTAAAGGAAGACCACTCACAAAATCCATGGTCACACGCTTTCACTTCCACTGCGGAAACTCAATTGGTTGAAGTAACCCAAAAGGACACTGAAGCTCAGCCTTGACTTTCTAACAAGTTAAACAATTTGACACAAAATCAACAGCATCTCTCTTTAAATCCTTCTACCAGTACCTCATGAAGATTCTTATACATTTTATCTCCTCCAGGTTGCATGGAGTAAGGGTTATCACACGCCTCAAAAAAAAATTGTTTGTTTCAACTAGAATCTTTCGGAACACAGTACCGACCTCAGAAACATAAAATACCATTCTGATCAAAGGAAAAGTCCATAGATGTACCCTCCTCAACCTCTCTCATACGATGCACTAAATACGAATCATTAGACTACTCAACCTTAATCTCTGAGATTAAAGTGGGAATAACTTGAAGTTTAACAAGGAGACTACCATCCTCAAACAGATTCATTCTGGCAAACATAGCCCTCAACTCAGTCACAATATTACGACTCAAAGCATCGACAACCACATTAGCCTTACTAAGGTGATACTCAATTTCATAGTCGTAAATCTTAAGAAGTTCCAACCAACGAAGTTGCCTCAAGTTAAGCTCTTGCTAGGTCCGTGAATATGTAACACTTCTCCCCATAGAGATAGTGTTTCTAAATTTTAAGAGTAAAAATCATCACAACAAAATCTAAGTTATGAGTAGGGTAGCTAACCTCATGTGGTTTCAATTGATGAGATGCATAAGCCACAACCTTTCCCTCTTGCATTAGTACACATTCCAATCCCATGTGAGAATCATCACTGTAAACAGTATAAGTTTTCTCAGGCTCAAGTTGGATCAAAACCGGTGCTTGAGTCAACACAGACTTTAACTTTTCAAAACTAGACTCTTGAGCCTCAGTCCAAACAAATGAGACATTCTTCCTTAGAAGCTTAGTCAAAGTTACCGTAATAATCGAGAAACCCTCGACAAAACTTCGATAATAATCGGCCAAACTTAAGAAACTACGAATCTCAAGAACATTATTAGGTTGCTTCCAGCCCATAATAGCCTCAATCTTTTTAGGATCCACACAAATTACCTCAGCAGAAACAATACGCCCTAAAAACATAACCTTTGAGAGCCAAAATTCACACTTGTTGAACTTAGCATAATGTTGCTTCTCTCTCAAGGTTTGCAAAACAATTCTGAGATGCTCTTCATGTTCCATCTCAGTTTTAGAATATACTAAAATATCATCTATGAACACCACCATAAACTAATCCAAGTAGGGTTGAAACACCCTGTTCATTATGTCCACAAACGCAGCATGAGCATTAGTTAACCCGAACGGTATCACCAGAAACTAATAGTGCCCATAACGAGTTCGAAAAGCTGTCTTGAACACACCAGAATCTTTGACCTTAAGTGAATAATACCTAGATCTCAAATCTATCTTAAAGAACACAGTAGCTCCTCGAAACTGATCGAATAGGTCGTCAATACGAGGCAAAGGGTATTTTCCTTAATTGTCAGCTATTTAGCTTCCGATAATCGATGCACAGTCGAAAGTTCCATCTTTCTTCTTTACAAACAGAATTGGAACACCCCAAGGTAAAACACTAGGTCGAGTAAAACCCCTATCCAACAGCTCTTGCAACTGTATTCTTTTATTATTTTTTTACCATAACTATCGCATAGTAATCATAACACTATTCTTTTAACACTCTTCTAGACTTTATTTTCTTATACCATTAAATTATTATCTACATTTTCATATAATTCCTTCACTTTCTTTCTTTTCTTTCTCTTTTCAAGGCAAACAATGATTATCCCAGTTACAGATCAGTGTTAATTCTTTTATTCCAAACCTCTTAGAATTCTATTGGCCTGGCCGCTATCAATAATCTCCTCGAGGTAACTGTTCTTACCAAAGCTTGCCCTTTATTTTTTTTTTTAAACTTTTATAATCTATTTCGTAATTTAAAATTTCTTTTTCATCACAAGTATTTCTCTATATTTTCATTCATATCTTCTATCATGAATTTTAAATTTTATCCTTTCTCTTATATTTCTTTCATGATTCTGAAGTTACCATTTATCTCTCAAATCTCTATACTAGACTAGTTAGTAACCCACAAGTTTTATTATTATTATTATTTTATTTTTTCCACTACTTACCCGAATCATAATTCTTATTATTATTTCATGATTTTAGGTTCCTAAAGAATACTTATTATATTATTAATGTATCTTCTCATTTTTATCTATTAAGATTACGAACCGTATTTTAAATCACCATATAAGGCTAAATAACATTTACTTTAACTCTTAATTTATACCTTAACTTATTTTATCTCTTCACAACTTGTAACTTGTTTACCTTTATACTAATTTACCATTAGATTTTAATATATTTCTTGGATTTTCCAACTCTTTGCTATTTTTATTCCTTATAAATATTTTTCTCTTCACAAACCTTAACATCACTTCAACTTTTCTTATTTCCCCAATAATATGTTTTCTTATTACTACTCACCTATACTTCTTTTCCTCATTTAATTAACTTTTAATTAATTTAATTTTTTTAATCGTCATTCTTTTTCTTTTCAAGTGTAATAATTATTCAACAAATTTTTCTCTCTATTTTTTTTTTCAATTTACTCTCTCATTAATACTCCTTTAGGCTATTCTTTGCTTTTCTTAATAATTTCTTGAAAATCCTTTATTTAATGTCTTGTAAAGCCTTACTTAAAGTATTTTTAAAAAAAATCAATATTCACCACAATGAGATTTTTTTTTCGCATTTTTCACAAGATTGAATAGGTCTTATCCTTAAACCTTTCATACTTGCCTTAGAAATAACATGAGATCCTATTTATCCTTCTCCTCAATATTAGATATTTCATTTAGATCTTTCTTTAATTTCACTATAGGCGTAAGATCACTGACAACCCTTACAGTACAACCTCGACCACGAATAATCGTAAATCTAAAGCTCTTACGTGGTGACATAATAAACTATATACAGAGAGCAATAATCATTTAACTAAGATTTGGTATTGGAGTCTCGGACTAAATCTCAACTTTAGAATTTTCAAAGTAAAAAAATAATTTATAAAATAATATATTTATTAAGAATCCACAATTACCCCAAAACTTTTAAAACTATAAAAATCAATTGTTTTGAGCCTAACAGTCCGAGGTTTGAATCTTGCTCTGATACCGCTAAATGTAACCCATTAAACCCGATCTAAAAGATATTGCCTAATCTAGAAAGTCACTATCGTAATTTCGCTCTTAAAAATCATTTTAAACAAATTTATAATTTGATTTGTAAATAAATTAAGTCATAATAAAACAGTTAATTTTTCGCGTTTCTGAATAATATTCCAACTTAAAATTATTAATCAAACACCTTAAACAAATAACCAAAATCCCAACTTAAAATTTAACATTACAATCCCAAAATAATTTAATAAAATAATAGTCGAATAATAATAATAAAATATAAAAATGTGAGATCCTCCGAGTACCAAGTCACCTAAATCCACTGTATCTGAAAAATAAACTATTGGGGAATGAGATAGAGAACCCAATGTGTCTCTAAAGTGTATACATCCACAGTCATTCATAGCATTAAAAGTAACCACACAACATTTAATAAATAAATACTATTGTTGAAGCCCAAATTTTGACTAGGCCCATACTCCCTTTAAATTTATTTTAAAATTAAATTTGTTTAAAATTTAAATTTATTTTAAATTTAAATTTAATTTAAGTTTAAAGTTATTTTAAAATTTAAAATTTAAAATAAAACCTTAATTACAAAAGTCCAAAATAATTACAAAGCCCAATTAGGGCCCAAACTCAAATAACCCTTAGCCCAAGTCAGGCCCAAACCCGCTACAGCCAATCTGCTGAGTGCTGCTGCTGTTGCCTCCACCTCAGCCAACTAGGGACCGCCACGTCATCAGCAACTTGCCATCATCCTCAACCCCAACGCCAACTTGCCTCTGCAATGGCCGCCACTGTTACAAGTTACTAGAGGGGACCTGCAAAAAGAAGAAACAAGACATTCATTTATGTGGAAAATACAAAACAACATGATGGTGAAGATTGTTATAAAATCGTAGTAAAAATCTTGAAAACGGATCGAAAAAAATAGGGGGAAGTCAATACACGGTTACTAGTTTTTTGTTCTTTCTAACATCACAAATCAATACTAGTAAATACTCGTTCGAAATATCTTGCAAATAAAGAGAGAAGCAATTAATTCCAGCAAAGTTATTCAAATAGCATCAAGATACAGCAGCAGAATACACCGCGTCCAATACGTTAAAGGTATATTAAATATAGGTACTAACCATTTATTTACTGTTATTTATTGTTCGAATCTCAAATCTCCTCCGTCATAAATGCACATCCTTTCATCCATTAAATACACTGTTAGTGTCATTATTATTATTTATTTACAATTTTCGGTTATCAAGAACGTATTAAATGAATAATAATAATAATATTATTAGATAATAATAATAATAATAATAATAAATCGAAAGGTCACCTCCCTTTTGATCTGCCGTCGCCGTCGCCGTTGAGTCTTGGACGGAGGTCCCCAAGCCGTTGTCGATTCCGTAATACCCGGACACCGTTCTCGTTTATTCGAACAAAAAAATAAATCACCAGGAAGTCAATGAAAAACAAACCCAAATAATAAAAGGGAATAGAAATAGGCTTTAAAAAATGAAATGAAAACAGACTCAAAGTTTAAAAACGGAATTTCAAAGGATGAAAATAGATAAAAATGCGAAAAGAAGGTCGAACACTCGTTTTAGAAGTAGATCGGGTTCGATCTAATTAGATCTGAATCAAATCTATGTTTTAAAAAAAAAAAAAGAGCTTACGACTTTTAAACTTACTGGCGGTCGGACGGCTCCGGGGATGGCGCGTGGAAGGCGAAGTCGATGGCGCGTGCACCGGCGAGGATAGGGTCGAGGCGCGTGCGGCAGGGTCTGGACGGAGGGACCAGCGGCCCATGTTGGTCGCCCATGAAGGAGAGTGAGAGAGATGAGAGGATTTAAGGGTTTTTTTTTAGAAAGAATCGAAAACAATAAAAACCCTCAAATGGGTTTATAAAGGCCTTTAAAACGAAGTCGTTTTGAGGGCTTAGTTTCAGCCCCAAAACGGCGTCGTTTTAACCTTTACCCATGTCCGACCCGATCTGACCCGACCGAAGGATCCGCGTGTTTTTGAGAAAAGGGATATTTCTGCATTTGGTCCTTCCGCTTTTTCCCAAATTTTCAATCAGGTCCTTCTTGTACTTTTAATTATTCTTAAATTGGCCCAATAATTTTCAATGCTTCTTAATTTAATCATTAGACCCTTTAAATACACCAGGGGCTTCCACGTGTCCTTATTTAGGTTTATTTCTACGATCGATCCTTTTTCGTTTTAATTTGTTTTAATTTAATCCTTAAATCAAGTTTGTTTTAATTACGAAATTAACCCAAAAATTTTCCATGGTTTTCAAACTGGTCCTTTGACTTTGGGACGCCTTGGGGGCTGTCACGTGTCATCGTTTTTTGGTTTTATTGCCTTGAAGGTCTCGAAATTTCCAAAAATCCTGTTTTTACGCCCAAACTTCCAAAAATCCCATTTTTGACCTCGAAATTTCCAAAAATCCCATTCTTACCCCCAAATTTCCAAAAATCCCATTTTTACCCTCAAACTTCCAAAAATCCCATTTTTTGACCCCAAAACTTCCAAAAATCTCTTTTTTTTACCCCCAAACATCAAAATAAAATCCCATTTTAACCCCAAAACTTCCAAAAATCCCATTTTTAACCCCAAACTTCCAAAAATCTCATTTTCAACCCTAAACCTACTAAAAATTATCATTTTACCCTCGAACTTCCAAAAATCCCATTTTTTTCTCCGAACCTTCCAAAACTACCATTTTGCCCCCGTGCATCCGAAAAGTTTCATTTGAACTCCGATTACATCATTCTTCTCTCTCATTAGCTTTTTACGCTCGTATTTTGTATCCTTGTTTTCTTTCGTGAATAACTTATCCTCTCATTTATTTTGCTTCGCGTTATTTAATATCCATAATTGACTGCTTACTCTTGTTAAACTCACATGTTTGTTTTCGAAATTATTATTTTTTTATATAAAAACTTTAAAATCGAGGCAATATTTTTTTATTTCGGATTTCGAAAATTTACGCCTTAACTCACTAGGTGCAATTTTTCTTCAAATCGAAATAGTCGAATACCCTTAACCAAGGTAATGTTTCCTTATCTTCGATTCTGAAATATTACGCCTTAACTCACTAGGTGCAACCTTTCTTCAAATCAGGATAATCGAATATCCTTTTCTCGAAAATTTTAAAAAGTTTTACAAAGGAAAGCTCGTCATTTCTGGATCTAGAAATGTTATGTCCTAACTCACTGGATGTAACATTTCTTCCTCGATCACTTTGAAATATCGGGATTTCCAAAACAAACCCAATTTCTTTTAAACTAAACTCATGCATTCAAGGATCGTACTTTAAACTATACTCGAGCTTTTAAATTTTACAAATTAAGACCCAAAAATAATCAATATGGTACCAATTTTGGGCGTATGAGGGTGCTAACCCTTCCTCATGCGTAACCGACTCCCGAACTCATTTTTTGGATTGCGAAGACCAAATTATTTTTCACAACGAATTTCAAGCGTTTTATGGTGATCCAATCACACCGAATAAAAGATTGGTGGCGACTCCCATTTTCCAACTTTAAAATAATTTTCGAAACACATCGTTTTCAAAATGCGATGGTTTCGACAACTATGAAAACACAAGCATAATGCAATGCACCCATTCTCTAGCACACCAACACAGTGGAGTGGTTCCCAAAACCCCTTTCCAACCAACATCACCAATCGCAGTGTGATTTTAAATCAACCGTTTGAAGGGGTGATTACCACGTCTTCCACCGTACAATCCCAACCCATGAACACATAATGGCATGATGTCACATTTATAACAGTCTCAATCTTAAACTCATGATACAATATATGTATCTCAGAGCACACAATATTTTTATTCACAATATCCAAGTATTCCACAAACTGATAAGTATCAGGCAAAATCATCGTACGATCAAATAATACATCATAAGATCATGTCATTTTACATTACAGATTAATATCAACCAATTAATTCAACACAAACAATATCATACAAAGAGATGTAACACAGATAGAAACACACCTCTAAGAAGCTGAACCCTAACGACGAGGAGGTCATCCACCACCCACTAGTCGAGTAAGCGGTCTAACGGGATTAGATCCTACAAACACAAACTTAATATTAATACTATTCCTATGCCACCAACTAAACACAACACTTACTAAAATAACTCACGTGTAGCTCTCAAAACTGGTGCAGGAGCAGGTTGCACAGGAGGAGGAGGTAAATCGTCAGCCTCGGAGTCGTGATCACCTAAACACGAATATCTCACATTATATTTCCCAAATTAAAACTTTAAGTATCTTTAAGTACAAAATTAAGAATAAAACAGTCAAAATGAGGCCTTCAGGTTCTAATTTGACAAAATAGATAGCGAAAACGAACTCAGGACATCGAAAAATGATAGGGTAAGGTTTTTCAAAAAAAAGTCAACGATCAACCCAAAAAGTCAAACATCAACAGTCAATGGTCAGGTTCGATTAACAAGTTCAGGTCAATTCAAATTGGATTTAGGGTTTGTGTGATTTGGTTTTAGGGTTTGAGTATTGAGTTTTCATGGTTTTGGGTTTACATATACATACTTGGGTAAATGGCTTGGGGTTTAGTTTGGGTTTGGTGGGTAATCAGGATTGGGTTAAAAACCATTGGAAATTGGGCTGTTAAGGTTGGCCTAATTCTCAAACTTTTAGTAACATATTATATTAGGGTTTCAAAACCTCTTGACGGCACCGATCGGAGGCTCGACGAATGGCGGCACACAAGCGAGTCAGAATGACACAAAATGAGAAGAAAATGATCCCTTTCACATACCCACATCAAGATTGATGGCAAGAAGCGAAACTCGTAGCAAAGAGTGACGGAAAAGAGGTGAAACAAATAGATTCTAGCACCGATTCTCACAAATAACAGCGACAAATGAGAAAGAGAGGGAAGGGTTCGGTTCACAAGGTGAAAGGAGTCTATCGACGACAACGGTATGGTGAAAAGACGGCCGCAGGTCGATTGTTGGAGCTTGAACGAAAAAAAATGAGAGGGAAGAGATGAGAAAGTTTTTGTTTAGAGAGAAAAATAAGAAAATAAAAGTGAGAGGTTAAAAGGTTTTGAAAATTAGAAAAGGGGGTTTAAATACCTATAAAAATGGGTCCTTAACATGGAGGGCTCAAAGATCATTAAGCTTTTTGAATAACCCCAAAGTTATCTCGTTTTATAAATAAGTCCTAAAAAGCACAATTCGACCATAAAACTTTAATTAATGCTTAATTTCATCCCTAAACTTTATCGAACTTCCAAATTAGACCTCAAAATTTACTAAGATAAAATTTTAATCCCTAGTTTTCACCAAAATTCCAATTTAATCCTTTTAATCAAAATTAGGGTGTTACAAATAATACCATGTTTAGCACAGTATTCACCAAATGGTTCAACATGTTAACTTGATGAATTGAACTGAAATTACCAATAGGGGGTGAATTGGCCTTTTAAAATTGTTGGAAGAGAGTAGAGAAAATTGAAACAATTTGACACAAGAGTTTAGAGTGGTTCAGCACCAAACGCTTACTCCACTACCTTAGCTTTCCACCACTAAGGATTTTCTCAAATCTACTAGATTTGTAGAACCTTTGAGGACAAGGTTTAACCTTACAATCACTTAAGATTTCTACCTAAATCTTATGTCTCAAACTCTGTCAAAGAAATACAAATTAGCAAACAAGAGACAATCTTAACAAGATCAAATTGTTTGTAAATTAAGCTCACAATACAATGAAAATACACTTGAGTAAAGAAACGAAAGTAAGGCTCACAAGTGTATGAAAGAAAGATATGAAAATTTAATCTCTTGGGATGTTTGATTGAAGATATTTGCTTGTAATTTCTTTGTTGGTTGTGTAGGTTCTTAGAAGATGGTATTTAAGTCCTCTAATTGATTTCTAACCGTTGTGCTTGTTAGTGTCATAAATAGAGCCGTTGGGGATGAAAAACCAGAGCATTTAAGAGACCTAAACTTCGAGTATCAATACCGTACAAAAGGGTATTGATATTTTTTGCATTTAATGCAAAGTCAGTGACCATTGGTACCTTTAAAAATCGATACCTCAACAAAATTATCAGTACCTTTTCAAAAGGTATCGATATCGGATCGATACCTTCTAGGGTTTGTGAAAAACAAAATGCTCTTTTGGTATCGTTTTTGAGCCATGGTACGATGCTTTTCAAAAATTATTGATACCTATAATTTGATATTGATATTTTTTCAATTGTGTCAAAATAGAATGCAAGTTTGGTCTCGATTTTACAAGAGGTATTGATATTTTAAAAATTATCGATACTGAATAAAAAAATATTGATACTTTTTGGCCTGGAGCTATTTTGACTTGTTTGAAAAATATTTTTAAGTGTTAAAATGATTTTTGACTTAGTACAAGTATTTTAACATGTTTAAAATTATTTTAACTTGATTTGAAAATTGTTTCAAACTTTTCTAAAAGTTTAAGATAGGAGTTTAAATTTTACCTCTTAGATTTTAAAATTGATAAATAATTTTATCAATTTTAACTTATATTCAAAAACATTTTAATTTGTTATATCAAATATTTTATAAAATAAAGCTTAATTTAACACAACATATTCACCACCACGATCAGTTCTTACCATCTTAATCTTTTTGTTAAGTTGGTTTTCAACTTCTTATTTATAGAGAATAAATTTCTCTATAGCTTCATCTTTTCTCTTAATCAAATACACATAGCTATATTTTGTGCTATCATCAATAAAGGTAATAAAGTATTCATTCCCTCCTCTCGTTTGAACAAATTTTAAGTCACAAACATTGTTATGTATTAGATTAGGTGGTTCTATGCTTCTTTCAACAATTTGAAATGAAGAACTTGTTAATTTTGCACAAACACATGTTTCACATTTATGATTATAATTAATGTGAAATGAAGGAATGTGATCTAAGTTAATTAATCTTCATAAAGTATCATAATTAACATGTCTGAGCCTACCATGCCATAAATCAAATGACTTAAGCATATAAACAGAGGAAGAAGCGACATTATTATTCATTGTCTTTGCTTTTACAGAGATTGTATTAAGTTTCCACATGTTATTTAATACATATCACCTTCCCACAAACATTCTTCCTTTAGACAAAACTAGCTTCTAGGATTCAAACACCATCCTAAAACCATGTACACTTAGGAGTGTCCCAAAGGCAATGTTTTTTCGTATGTCAGGCACATACAACACATTTTGAAGCTTGAGTTCTTTGCTAGAAGTCAGCTTCAAAACCACAATACCCTTTCCCTTGATCTTGGAAGTCGCAACATTGCCCATATAGAGCTTCTCCCCTTTGTCACAAGGCTCCAACTCAGAAAAGGAGTCTTTTTCATAGTAGATAAGACGTGTGGCACCAGTATCAAGTTACCATTTTCTCGGATTTGAGTCAAACATGTTGACTTCAAAAATCACAACACATAAGTCCATATCTTCTACATAATTGGTGAGAGTTTCCATTTTTTGTTAAGATTTTAGAAACGAAACTAGAAATAGAAAAACTGTCAACTTTTGTTAAACGACAATAATTTAATAAAATAAAACCTGAAACAAAAGTTTACACGATCTAATTGAAAACAAAATAATAACAATGCGCTAGGTAGGTAATCTTGAAAGAAATATGGTGCATTTGACACACTTAAACAACAAGTCTTTTAAAAAACTAATCTTAGACATGCACTCTCATACTATCTTTTTAATTAATCGTTGATAAATTTCTTTTTTTTTTTTTTGATATCACAATTTGAAGCTACAATTTAAGGTTTCACAATTTAAAACCATAATTAAGGCCACAATTAATAAAAAACAGAGAATTTAATTTCCAGTTTATACTATCCTTCGATTTTTTTAAACGACAGAATTAAAATTTTAAAACAAAATCAAAATCAATTCTGATGAACGGTAGGAATAAATCCTGAAATAAAATTATTTTAATTTATTTATATTTTGAAACAAAATTGAATAAATTCTATTGAACGATAGGAATAAATCCCGAAACTGAATTGTTCAATTTATTCTCGATTAAATTTTGTTGAACAACAGAAATATATCTTGAAATAGAATTATTTATTTATTTTTAACTAAATTTTGTTTGAAAACAAAAAATAGAATAAATTCGATTGAACGACAGGATTAAATCTCAAAACAGTATTATTCAATTTAATTTCTGTTTACAAACATAATGCGATTTCGCCTTGGTGTCTCGTTCGTCTCGAATTAAAAAATTGTAAAATAATGGATCTATCTTAAGACTGTTAACCAAAACACGTTAATGAAATAACATAAATATAAAATATTTATTTAAATGACAAGATCGAACATAATCATATATATATATATAATTTTGAAATTAAAAAATTGAAAAATACAATATTAAAATTTTACTAGAAGTTGAGGCTTGTTTTCACAGTTTCCTTAAGGCAGATTTAGCTGCTCCTTAGGTGCTTTGGAGAAACGTTGGTCAACTGTCTCCCAAGATACAACAACGACATGAGCATGGCAGTAGCACAACTGCAGTGATCAATGAACCGTAACCTTACCTTCTTCTATCACCGAAAAATACGTATGAAAATTTTGCAGAGAAAAATTTCAAGAGAGAAAAAAAATTGTGTTTCTGAAAAAAAAATTGTAGAATTCTATCGGTTTAAATAGGCATTCAAACAAAATAATTTATGGAAATAAAAAGATTTAATAGAGCCATTAATTTTGTGAATCAGGGAGCCAAATCTGAATTAAATGAGCCATTAAATCAATTTGAATTAAATTAAATCAAATCAAATCAATTTAATTTTTGTTCTTTAAATTTCAAAACAGAATTAGGATAGTTAAAGAAAAAATAATTACGTAATGGGTTAAAATATCTGCAGGCCTAGAAAGAGCCCAATCGATCCAAACATTTCACATCGCCCACATCATGCGTGTGCGCCTCCAACCTCGATGAGTTTGGATCTACACCTCTCCTGCACACGAGGCAAAACTTCAAGCTTAGTCATTCAATAATCATCAAGTGGGTTCACACATATATACATATCTCACACTTGGTATCTAACCAATGCGAGATCTAAGTTTTTTTTTCCTCAACATTATTCACAAGTGACTTACTTTGAGTATCAATTTCTGATTCATCACTCAACCATTCTGAGCATATGATATATCGTTGTAAATGTCTCATGGAGTAAAATATAAAACCATAATTTTATGATTTAACTCTCTACCTTTACCAATCGAGAGTATGCCTCAAAGTTTTCAAAAATCTATTTTTTCCAACAAACTATACTAACATGACAAAGATACTCGAGTACCCATAACGCACTAGAGTGCATCGAGATTCTAATAGAGGCATGCAATCCTATACAAGTGCGCGTTCTAACTTTATTGGTATGCCAATTGTATTCTAATCGTTTACTATGTTCAAACGAGCATTTTAACAGAATTTATCACATTTATAATTCAAAGGCACTTCCAAAAATATACTCGTACATATACTTTAATTCGATCATGTTCTTTTCGGAAACATGTAACTCATGTGTGTTTATTACATTACAAATAAATCTTACTCACATTTAATCGTAAACAGTTAATAACCTCAATCCAACATTAACAACTCAACTACAAATTTAGTTAACAAATTTATAACAACATAAAACATATTTAAATACATATATTTATCCTATGAACTTATCTAGAATATGCTATCGGTTGACTTATAGGTATTAATCCGTGATTTTCTCTTTTTTCAGTTTTCCTCCGTACATTTCAGTCCTTGATCTATATAATAATTAAATTCACTTTATCAATTTCAATTACATTATCATGCTCATTTTTATGCATATGACCTATTAATATCATTTGAAAATTTTTTCAAAACTTTTACACTTTACATATAAATTTATTTTTTTAACATTTTAAGTGAAAAGGTCAAAAAAAAAAAACAAAAGTGTAACAAAAAGATATGCAAACGTTAGGGGGGACATATTTCAAAATTAAGACTAAATTGACGTAATATATCAATATTGAATGTTAAATTTGTTGTTATGTCAAATTTATAAATGACTATGCCAGATTGTAATTTTTCATATTTTTTTTTCAAAATAACTTTTTATAGTTTTTTTTTTTCATAGTTGATGATAAAAAAGTAATTTATTAATAATTATGTAAATCCAGCAAAGTATCATGGAGGTTCATATACTAGGAGTCTGATTGCATTTTATTCTCTCTACTTAAAAAATGATTTAATATTCGCATATTATATTAAAGAGCAAATTGGTCATTTCTATTAAAAAATTAATCAATCTATATGGTTAAAAACCGACGTGTTTGACGAAATAACCAAACAGTGATATATGACATGCTTCGTGTATAACTTATAATGCAATATAATGTGGATAAATTAAAAAAAAAAATCAATTCACTCTTCAATCTAATATAAAAAAAAATAAAATGTAATATAACTTCTAATGCAAGAGCATCCATGACACTTTCACCTATAAATCTCCATATAATTTACCCTTAAAATTGTAATCTAAATTACTTAGACTAATGTATTTTCAAAATACATATAAAATATTACTTCTTTTAAGTAAAAAAATGTTTTCTTTACAACTTTTGAGGTTTAAACCTTGACTCTATCGCTAATTTCAACTACTGTTGTTTATAAACATTGAATCGTGTGTCGATTTTCAAATTTGTCATTGTTTGAAAAAATCATTGTAAATCAAATCAAATCAATTCGAAGCAAAAAGAATTCTTAATTGCACCGTTATTTCAAATGACCGGCTAATTTCTCTGGACTAACAGTCTGTTATGGTAAAAAATAATTAATATTAATTCGATAAAAAGAAATTAAAGAGAAGAAAAAAGCCCAAGCCCAGCCCTGTTAAGGTAAGGAAAACCGGGATTTTTTACATAAATAATACAAAAAATAATTATCTACAAAATAATACACCCCCCATTATTTATCAAAATGGTAAACTTAAGGGAGTGGTACTCCTAAATAGGCGACATCATTTTAAAATTCTGACAAATTTTTTTATTTAATAAAACATTAGAGGACTTGATATGCAAATTTTCTAATTTTAGTGACTGTCCAAAAAAGTGAAAGGGTGCTATCTGACAGTGGCACCAAATTTCAAAATATGGTTAATTTCCTTGTAAGTCATTCTTATTAACTATTTTCTTTTATTCTCCTTCAACACAAAAAATAGAGAGACCTATTATAAATTAGTCAAAAGAAATTTCTATCAAAAAATATTTTTGTAAAAAATTCAATTCCAACCGAAAATGATGTTAATTTTAAAAAAAAAAATTTGCAACCCTAAATTTACCTCGTAAGCCCTTCTTATTTATTATTTTTTTATTCCCTTTCAATTTATTACATTGTGTTTAAACAAACCATTAACCTATTTTTGTAGTTAAATAAACCCTTAACCTATGATTTTTACTCATAAAAATTCGATTCCAACTAGAAATAAATTTTATTTATTCTTCAAAAAATAATTTTTGTTTTCAAATTATTTTATTTTAATTGGAATAACTTTTCGAAAAAAATTTTATTGTAAAATTATTTGAACAAAAAAATATTTTTTGAAAAGCAAATAAAATTTATTTTCGGTTGGAATTGAATTTTTTACAAAAGTATTTTTTGATGGAAATTTTATTGGATTAATTGGTAATAGGTCTCTTTATTTTCTTGTGTTGAAGGAGAATAAAAAAAAATAGTAAATAAAAAAAGCTTACAAGGCAATTAATCCTATTTTAAAATTTGTGCCCCTATACTGTCAGGCGCCATCATTTCACTTTTTTTAATGAAAAATTTGTATATAAAATCACTCAATATTTTATTAAATAAAAAAAAATTATCAGAATTTTAAAGTGATGTCGTCTATCTAAGATGCGCCACTCTCTCAAATATACTATTTTAATAAATAATAAAAAAATTGTATTATTTTTATAGATAATTTTTTTTGGTATTATTTATGCAAAAATCCCGGAAAGCGAGGGATGAAAAAGGTTAGGTGGGCAGAGCAATGCAAAAAGGTTAGTTGAAGAGTTTGAGGGGTAAAAGAGTAAAAGTGTAAAAAAAAGAATAAAAGAAAAACCATGGACGACGAATAAGGGAGGAATAGATCCAACGGGCAGTAGTACATGGGTTGCTTACTTGGGAAAGAGTAAGACGACAGATTAAAATAAGAGAGAAAATACCCGAAAATCTAGAAAGCCAAATCACCCCCACCTATCTTTATCTGACTTTCCATTTTAACCTAATCCTTCTCTTTTAAAAACCCTAACCCCTCTCCCTTTTCCCCTCGCTCTCTTTTCATTTCCTCTAAAAAACATCTTTCTCTTCAATCCATCCCTCCTTTTTCTATTCAACCATAATGTCTTGCTTCATTAGCAAATACGCCGGTAATTACCCTTCCCTTCCATTTCTACTTCCTGTTCTTCCCCTTTGGCGTTGATTTTATGTTTACGATCTTAATCTCTTTGATCCACCTTTGTTTATTTTTTTTTTAATTTCAATCTTTAGATTTTTGGTCTGATCTGTTAGTCGTTTTGACATTTTTACGAGAAAATTCATTAGTTACTATTTAACTTAATTAATTGAGTGATGTATCAGGTTGACTTGGTGTATAGATTTGGATCTTATAAGGCCTGCTTCATTTTTCTTGCGATCTGATTGTCTGTGGTATTAACTATGGTCATTTGTTCGTTGCTCTTTAATCGAAAGGAACATAATAGATTTTCCTTTTTTTAATGAATAATATTAATTATAATTTCGTTCGTCTTTGTTTTTGGGCTTGATTTTTGAAGATCTAGCTCTGCATGCACCTGCTCGGATATTATCTCTCCGATCCTTTCTTTATAACTGCGTAATATATTTTAATTGAATTATCAGTCCTTGATGTGCTTAATAATATCATGATATCATTCTGGATCTGAGATTAGTGAAACGGATCCTTCACCCTTAGGTTACTTAATTTTTTTAAACATTCGGATCTGTGTTCTTTATCGTGAATTGATGGCTTATCTTTTAATTAATTAAATATTGTAGATGAGTTGGCTAAAAACGCTGCTTACATTGGCACCCCTGGAAAGGGTATCCTTGCTGCTGATGAATCTACCGGCACCATCGGCAAGCGTCTTTCAAGCATTAATGTAGAAAATATCGAGGAAAACAGGCGTGCTCTCCGTGAGCTCCTCTTCACTGCTCCAGGAGCTCTTCAGTACCTCAGTGGTGTTATTCTCTTTGAGGAAACCCTTTATCAAAAAACCGCTTCGGGTATTATTAAAATGATGTCCTTTGATAATATTAAGAACCTCGGTTATGTTATTCCTTTTTGAGAGTGTATGGATGGTTGTTGATTTCTGATATTGATATTTGATGTGCAGGCAAGCCCTTTGTTGATGTTTTGAAGGAAGGTGGTGTCCTCTCTGGCATCAAGGTCGACAAGGGTACCGTTGAGCTTAATGGAACCAACGGTGAGACTTTCACCCAGGGTCTTGATGGCCTTGCACAGCGATGCCAGAAGTACTATGAAGCTGGTGCTCGCTTTGCTAAATGGCGTTCTGTCCTTAAGATCAGTGCTAATGAGCCTACCGAGCTTGCAATCCAAGAAAATGCCAACGGGCTAGCTATGTATGCTGCCATCTGCCAGCAATGTGGCCTTGTACCCATCGTTGAACCTGAAATTCTTGTTGACGGATCACATGACATTCAAAAGTGTGCTGCAGTGACAGAGCGTGTTCTTGCTGCTTGCTACAAGGCTCTAAATGACCACCATGTCATGCTTGAGGATACTCTTTTGAAGCCTAACATGGTGACCCCTGGTTCGGACTCCCCGAAGGTTGCCCCAGAGGTTATTGCTGAGTATACTGTACGTGCCTTGCAGCGAACTGTCCCTCCTGCAGTCCCAGCTATTGTATTCTTGTCTGGTGGGCAAAGTGAGGAGGAGGCTACCCTTAACCTTAATGCCATGAACAAGCTCCAGACCAAGAAACCATGGTCACTCTCATTCTCATTCGGACGTGCCCTTCAGCAGAGCACTCTCAAGGCCTGGGCTGGAAAAGAGGAGAATGTGAAGAAGGCACAAGATGCTTTGTTAGTTAGGTGCAAGGCTAACTCAGAGGCCACTTTGGGTACATACAAGGGTGATGCAAAGCTTGGTGAGGGTGCTGCAGAGAGCCTTCATGTCAAGGACTACAAATATTAAGAAATTAGGCTTGTGGTCAAACATGTCATGTTTAGCAGAGTAAAGTAAATTTCGGTATTGATATTAGGGTTCTAGTGGTTTTTTTTTTTGTTCTTTCGCTCATCGAATTTAGTCTGTGGAATCAGACAAATTTCAAATAAGCTTGGGGAGCCTTTGTGCTGGTTGAGTATTTTTGGATATCTGTTTATTTTTATTTCAGTTTAAAACAATATTCTCTGCTTAATTGAGTGTAAGGCCGCATTGTGGGACAAAAGTGACCAAGTTTAAGCCTTTATTCTGTTGGTTATTTCTTATTTGATTTGCTTTTCATGATTCATCAATCGTGATATTACATTTGGAGATGCAGGGAAGGAAAGGGAGGATGAATTGATTTCAAGTGAACAATTACTTTGAAAGAAAAATGAATCTTATGTTGATCAATTTGACACCCATATATGTTTAATATTGAATTATTGGCTTCAACCAACTGAATACCTTCGATGCAAGGAATTTAAAACTAAACTTGAGGTTAAATTTATGGTTCCACATCAAATCTTAGATAATCCTATACGTATAGATTTATCTCACGATTTAAC